>NEWO01000176.1:84307-97054 GCA_003013225.1 Phalaenopsis aphrodite
CTGGTCCAGATGTATTTACATCTATCTTTTATGTGCACTGCTGGAATATTATCAAAAGGGAGGTTGTTCTTGTTATTCAAAGTTTTTTTCTTGGGTCAAAACCAGAGCAAATATTTCACCTCTGCTTTGATAGTGCTCATTCCTAAAGTCAATGATAAGAAATGCTGGGATAATTTTTGGCCTATCTCTCTCACCATTGTTATCTCCAAAATAATCAGTAAACTGATAATTTATCATCTTCAAGCACATCTTTTTAATATTATCTCTCCTCTTCAATCTGTTTTCATCCAAGGGAGAGAAATATCTGATAATATCTTGCTAGCACAGGAATTAGTGGAAGATTTAGATAGAAAATGCAGAGGTGGCAATATGATTTTGAAGCTAGACATTAAAAAAGCCTTTGACACTATAACTTGGGATTTTATCCTCAATACTTTGATGACTAGAGGTTTCTCCCCAAATTTTTGCAACATAATCAAGCGTTGGCTAGAGAATAACCATTATAACATATTAGTGAATGGTAAGCCCTATGGCTTCTTCCCTGCAAAATGTGGTATCAAACAAAGTGATCTTTTATCCCCAACGATATTTATCAGATTATTTCTCTCGTCTAATGAACAATATTAATCTGTTGCACCCCCATGTTCAATACTCTCATAAATCAAAGGTTCTGGTTAGTCACTTGGCTTATGTCGATGATGCAATTCTGTTGACAAATGCCACAAAAGCAACTATAAAGAGAATCATGCATACTCTTAATGAATTTCAAGATACTTCTGGTCTCTTCTTTAACAAAGCTAAGTGTCATCTCTATTTTGGAAACAAAGTTAATCCTTCTCTTATCAGTTTGGCCACCTCATTTATTGGATGCTTATTTGCTGTCTTACCTCTTAAGTATCTTGGTGTTAATCTCCTTCGTGGTAGAAGGAAACAAATCTAATTAGATTATGTGGTGAAGCGTGTTAAATCTAACATTGTTGATTGGCGTAATGTTTTCCTCTCAAATGGGGGTAGAGTTACTTTATTAAAAAGTGTGCTTTTTAGTATAACATCATATGCAATGCAGGTTTTAAATTTAAAGAAAAGCACTTAAAAATCTCCTGAGCCCACTTTTAATAAATTCCTTTGGGAT
Organism: Phalaenopsis aphrodite; assembly: GCA_003013225.1. Classification (NCBI taxonomy): domain Eukaryota; kingdom Viridiplantae; phylum Streptophyta; class Magnoliopsida; order Asparagales; family Orchidaceae; genus Phalaenopsis; species Phalaenopsis aphrodite. Next base: position 85,440 of record NEWO01000176.1, read on the forward strand.
GGTGGGGGTCATTCTAAAATGTGTGCGGACTGGAATAAAGTTTGTAAACCACGAACTTCTGGGAGCATGGGGTTTAAGAATCTTCAACATCTTTCAGAGATTAACATGTGCAAATTATGGTTTAAATTTCGAACCGGAACCTCTTTATGGGCCCAATTTCTTCATCACAAATATTGTACTCATTCACATCCCGCTGCGGTATCTTGGAAGGTTGGTGGTTCCAGAATTTGGAAAGCTATCTTAAAAGCAAGGCCACTGGCTAATCAATACATTTATTGGGATATTGGTGAAGGAAATGTCTCTTTTTGGCATGATCATTCTGTTATTACTAATTTTCATGATATTCAACCACCATCCTCTTTCAATAATGATTTATTAGTTTCTCACTACTGGAGTAATAGTCATTGGAACTTAAATATTTTGAAAGATTTGGTAGGGGAATATGCTACCCCTATTGCAAATATCTCTATTTCTCCTGATCAGGTTAATACTCCCCACTGGAAATTCTCATCTACTGTTTCCATCAATAAAAATTCATACCATAAATTACATAATTATACGGCTTGGAGGTGGGGAGACATTATTTTGAATGCTTTCATCTCCCCTTTTATTTCATTTTTCGTATGGATATTTTTTCTTTCACTGTTGCCTTTGGATGATATTTTGAAGCTTAAAGGCTTGAGATTTTCATCTAAATGTTATATTTGTGGTGTGGCTGAGGAGACTCAATCACATCTTTTCTATGAATGTTCCTTTTCTCATTCTATTTGGTATGGTACTGGAATGCATCTCAATATCAAATAGCCTTTTAATGCTCGGATTGATGACTATATGGATACTTGGAAGGCTTCTCAGCATAAAAAACTAGCCTATTTCCTCTTGGTTGTCCTCTGGTTCATTTGGCTAGCTAGGAACAACTACAAATATTTCAACTCTCCCTCTATCCCCTCCTTCACAATCTCCTACATACTCTCTAACTTTAAGTTGTTTGTCGTGCTTCAAAGCTGGAGCCTTTGCAACGTTTTGATAGGAGGTCATCACTGGTACAATGGCTGCCCCCAATGATGGATGGATCAAACTCAATACCGACGGCAGCTGGTCGTCACAATCTGCTAGCACTGGAGGAGTGTTTTGGCACTTATTTGTGTCATTATGCTTCCTCTATTGCGGCATCAAACTCGCTGGAATGTGAAGGCCTGGTTGTTTTGATGGGTCTCAAAATTGTAGTTCTTTTTCACTATTATAATTTGATTATTGAAACTGATTCATGGTTGCTTTATACGAGGCTTACTAAACAGGCCTTGCATGAGTGGGATTTACTATATATTCTAACATTTGACATCTAATCACTACACACAAATTTAACATTCAGTTCAACTTTACCTTTAAAGAAGGGAATGCATTTGCGGATTGGCTAGCAAAAAGTAGATGTAACGGTCCCCCTGCCTCTGAATCATTTATTGCATGGAGATAATTTACCTATACCTTTTATTAGAAGCTAATTCGGGTTTTGTTATCCTTGTTTTATATGCCTACATGACTGATCACTGCTCTATATCTATGTTTGCTTACTGTGTGCAGGAAGTCTTCTTGGCCCCTTTGCTTTCATGCTATTTCTCTTCTCTTTTTGTGATCTCTACAGTTGGATTGCACTACAGTTTTCTTACAGATGGACATGCGCTATGGTTTGCCTTCTGCGATTGTGCTACAGTTATGCGTCCTGCGAATTCCTGTTATTCAATATCTCACCTAAATGGATTGCTACCTGGATTGTTTTTGGTTCTCTTAATATGTTTTGGGTACATCTTTTTTATTTTTGGTATACTGATTTTCATGTACCTATGGGTTTACTATACCTTTTTTTGATTTTTTTTTTGGTGTGGTGTTGTAATGTGAAGACGAGGAACCCCTAGGACCTTATATATATATATATTGAAACGGTCGATCGCCGATAAACCCCATAGTCTGGCCGAGTGACAGACTCCCCTTCCAGAAATGTGTGCAATTCGATCCTATGCAGGGATGAAACCCCCGACTTGATGGACTTACACCAAATGCCACAACAAATGAGTCAGACTAAGGCATAACTCATTGCGCCTATTTCAGAAGAAATGTTTGGAGACCATTATTCGAGTACCACACCTTACACTCGGGGAANTATTGAAACGGTCAATCGCCAATAAACCCCATAGTCTGGCCGAGGGGCAGAATCTCCTTCCAGAAATGTGTGCAATTCGTTCCTACGCAGGGATCAAACCCCCGACTTGATGGACGTACACCAAAGGCCACAACAAATGGGTCAGACTAAGGCACAACTCATTGTGTCTATTTCAAAAGAAATGTTTCGAGACCATTATTCGAGTACCACACCTTACACTCTGGGGAAATCAAACCTCATATCAGAGGGGAATTACAACTGTCAAACATATGCCCAACCAACTGATCTAAGTACACACACAGATATATATATATATATATAATTTAAGAACATGCCAACCCTAAATATCAAACATGTTTCTAATATTCTTCTTACAATTTTTTTTATTGGAATATATGTATCTTATGTCTAATACATATTTTTTTTATGTCTGTACATAAATTATTTTTTAAAATAAATAAAACTTTAAGACGTTAGAAAACGATTGCCATCTCTTACATTATGTACGTTTCGCCAACACTTGGTACCACAATACGTCATAACTCCTGTTCACTCCTGTTCATCAACCATAGCATTGTAATGGGTGCGGCCGGAAGACAAATTATTTTTAGGGAAATTTACATTCGTGCCATGCAAACTTTATGCATTTTCAGATCTAGCACATAATGATTTATATTTACATTTATAACGCATTGTGTTAAGGTTTTTTTTAAGGGTTGGTATTATTTTTTATCTTATGTTAAGGTTTTGAGTGTTATGAATGCAAATATTAAAGTTTGGGCGTTAGATATGCATATACATATATAAGAATTGTGTGGTATGTCTTTAAATGTTGCTTCTTTTTGTTGGTCTACATACTAATATTGTCGACACAAATCTCAAAATAATCGAACGGCTAAAGATGATGACACAACGATCGAGACATTAAATTAAGAGACATGATCTAAATCGATCATTGAAAAGGTCAACTGATTGATCAAGTCCACCGTCTACAAATCCAGTTGGCAGACCTATCTGCGGTCTCAACAGCCGAAGCTCCACGAAAGCCGGTCGAACGCAACCGGTCGACCGACCACTTATACCTCGGTGGAAACGAACTCCGTGAGGCCTGTCGCTTCGGTCGATTAAACCAAAACACGTCGACAAACTGATTACTGTCATATCTGAATTCAAATTGTAATATAAATTTTGAATTAAATCAGCACATTGATTGCATTAAGGGCTATTTTTACAATCACTCTTTATTTTTTGTAACTGTGCAAGAAAACCTCCTATAAACAACATACTGAACGATGAATAAAGGGAACCCAGGATTTTTTTCCCTCCTCTATATTGAGAATTTTCTAATGTTTTGCTCTCTCTCTCTCTCTCCTCCTCCTCCTGCTGACTCTAACTCTCGAGGTATATATTCTCGAAAAACAATCCCAGATTCAACAGTTGTAAATGTTTAAAAGAAGATAATTGAATAAACCCAAATAAATATGCTCTTTGTGACGACATCTGTGAAAATCATAGAAGACAAATTAATTAGGGGCAATTAGTGACCAATTACATAGAGACCATCCGAAACTTGCTATTTACAAACCAACCACACTTTTTTGCCCGCTTTTCAAATTCTCATTTAAATATCAAAATTCATTCGAAAACTCTAACCCTTATTCTTTCATTTTCATCAAATTATCAATAGTTTTATTGTGACACACATAAATACATCAATTCAGTAATTTTAAAAAATCACCATAGTAATTGATTTGTAAATATTAGTGTTTGATATGGTTTGTTTGTAATTATCCCAAATATTTAACTATTTGACAATCAACAACCCTTCATTTGTCGCTACGATACTTACAATGTATGATTTGTTGACGCCGCAAAATCTTTCAAGGCGTGTTTGGTCTGATGCTTTTAACAGGATTTAAGTTAGTTTTAGCTTGAATCTAGTCATACACCACAAACAAATTAGATAAATTATGTCATTAAGTTAAATCTAATTTTTGCTTGATCCATTAATTAAATCTGGATTTTCTAAATCCAATTTATTAGTATCTAACAGATTTAGCGCAAAAAAAATTATTTCAAATAGATTTATGTCAAATACCTCAAATAAATTTAATTAGATTTAATTTTAATTTAGCTAAACATTATTTTATATTTAATGAAATTTAAATTTAGTGAATCCTTTTTAACTTAAATCCTCCTTGCAGTCAAATACCCCTTTAGTATATTAACTATCCAAAACTTACTAAACCACATTTAAATTTTATATATATATATATATATAAGAGGCATTTACATAGATACCCCCAACTCCTATGCATTTACACGTCTACACATAAAATTTATATTTACATTCATATTTAAAAATATTTCAATCATTATCTTATAAAAAAGTAAAATGCACATTTTCACGCATTAATTTATGACACAATATTCTAAGTATAAATATCAAATTTTATCTATTAGAATTTTTTTTCTTCATAAAATTAGTCAGAGGCCTTTGGTACAAAGCCACAATCAATCTCATTTGTCTAACCACTTGACTTAACTGCACATAAGTGGATTCAAACCCCCTATTCCAGGGGTTTAGGACTGACTTTGCAGATGTCAATCAAAGAGTCAGTGAACGTGGCATAACTACTAGATTTTAATGGAATGTCGGAGACAATTATACGAGTCATGGTCATCCCTCATGCACTTATATATATATATATATATATATATATATATATATATATATATATATATATATATATATATATATATATAAGAAAACAAATATCTAAAGTCATCCAAGATCTAAAGCGGGTATAAAAGGGCGTAAATAATTGCGAATATTTGATAGCCTACTCATAGGCTAGCCGTGGAGAATGAAAACAAACAAAATGGGTCCCAAATTAAATTGGGAGTTGGAACACATTGGACTTTACAAGTTCCGACGAACCAAACCGGCCGACAAAACGTGGGCCAATTGGATCAATGGGCCTTCCAATTTATTGCACGCGGCATCACCCAATCACCAAACTCAGTTAAAATCATAAATTTCTGACACAGAAGCTTCCCTTATTTATTGTAATTAATAAGTCGATTTACATTAACACCACCAAATTTCTATATATTTATATAACTAACACCTTTATATTTGTTGAATCTTTTTAGGATATAAGAAATTGTTGGTTATTTTGTGATATATACCAGTTGTTGTGGTATATTTATAGAAATAAAATATGAGAACGATTTTTAATGAAATGAAAAAATAAAACGAGAAAATTCACACTAAAAAATAGTAACACAGTGGAACACATAAATTTACGTGGTTCGGTAAATTGTCTACGTCTACGGAGTTGCAGAGGATTTTACTACTTGAGTAATTTACATCAGTCGATCGTCTCGACTTACAAGAGGAATCTTTCACTTCGTTGCTCTCTCTTCTTCTCTCTACACCGAGATACACCGAAGATAAACTTATAAGAGAAATAAACTCAATTTCTCTTCTGCGCAAGCCACCAAGAAGAAGTCAAGGGAGAACAATCTTCTTCTTTCTTCTTCCTTCTGCCGCAAGGAACTACTGCTTGCGCTTCTCTTCCTCTATCCCGAGGAAGTCCGAAGAAGAACACAAAAATTATAACTTAGAAACTGAAGGAATCGTGCGATGTCTATTATCACGAACAGTAAGCAGAAAGATGATGTTTCGCGAAACAGCAGGGAGTCACGACTATTCGCGATCGGACGAAGCGGTTTCGCGATCGAGCGAGAGTGAGAAAGCAGGATCGAGTTCCAGCTTAACAGGCTAATATCAAATATTATCGATACGACGACTATTCTCAGTGCCTGAGCAACTAGACTAAATCCAATGTCGGGCGGGGTCTTTAAATGAGAGATTAACGAATGTCTTGGTTGATCATGATGACTTTCTCGAATTACTACCTTCACGGATATATGTTTAAATCATCGTCTTGAGGAAGATGGAGATGAGTTGGATCAATCACTTCGGTAAATGGGCTCGATTCAGACACTTCGGCAGGTAGGATCAGTTCAACTACTTTGGCAAGTGAGCTTGATTAGTTAAAAATCAAATAAAATTTTTCAATAGCATTTAGTCGATGCATAAAAAGGTGTACTTCATTTTTAAAAGCATAAAAAATTAGATATTATAAATATAAAAACTAAAGTTTAGACGATAGATATGTAAATTCATAAGAATTGCTTGGTTTTATGTAAATGAAGCATTTAATAAACTTTATTGCTGCCAACTGCCCAGCATGTACTGTTAAGTTTGCCTTCAAAGACGACGATTAAGTCTGCCTTTTTTTAATAATTGCTTATGTCGTTATGGAGTTATGTAGAGCTAATCTTATTGGTTGAGCGCCAATTTATGCAGATCGGCACATGTGCATTAGTTAATTTCACCCAAAAGTCTAGGCGGGTAATAGGGGTATTTTTTCTCTAAATTACAAAAAAAAAAAAAAAGTAAGATTTACTTACTTACCCTCAATTCTTTATGTATTTACATATCTCTCACACACCACCCCCTATACCCTCAATAAATATATAGGGAACGATCTGAACTCTTGAGTCAGCCGAGTTATCGTTGTCATCATCTGAGTCAGAACATTTGCAGTAACATTAACAAAAGACGTTGATTCTTCATTTTCAACCACATTCTCCGTCTCCTAAATATTGAATGCATCCTTTTCCTGAATTAAAATAGTTAGTTACTTAATGTTAATTTAGATTTTCAAATTTATTATAATTAAAATTTTATTTTAATTATTATATTGGCTCTATTATCAAGGTTATATTAATTGTGCCAAAATCTTTCCTCTAATGTCATATTTGTTGTGACCCGATTCAAGACTTGAGATTAACAAAGACGGAAACAGACAGTCGGACGGTAGAAATTAAAAATTTTTTGTACTCATTTTCTACAACAAACATTTAATAAAAAAAAAGGTCATTAAAAAATTAATTGAATCCATACACATAAATTTTACCTCATTTCGAGTGGTTCACATCGTCTATATTTATTTTTTTTCTATCACTAATCTTTTAATCAATTAGTTCAACCTTAAAAGTTAATTAAAAACAATATTAAGTTAAATAAAGCTAATGAGTAATCATACTTCTAAACTATATTAATTTAATGAAATAGGAGACAATATGTTTGTCGATTAAACTTTATAAAAAAAATATAAGGGCGAGTTGATGGTTTATAGTATCTAATATGATCAATGAAGGTGATTTTAAACTTTCATTATATTTTACTATATCGTTTACATATCAACTTCTTTTTAATATGTATACATCTATTACAGAAACACCGTAATATTTTTTTTCATTTATGTGCACGGATACTTTAATGTTCCCCAGCTAGTAGCATAAATGAGCGACTCTATCATAATCAAACATGCACATACAAGAAATCAAAATAATAAATATTATTCTTATTTTCTTTTCATATCATTCTATAACTGAATTTCACATTTAAATGACATGTAAATATTAGTTACATACATTCAATATAATCAAATGAACTTAAAAAATCAGTAAAATCTATCCAAGTAACACTGAATCAGATTTTGAACAAATCAAATATTACTACAATTTAAGCGTACGATTACACACTTGCTTAGGGTGCTTTTCATATAGATTCCCTAATTTTAGACCTTTTAGACTCAAATGTTCTTCAATCTAAATTGACATTAGACATTAACATTTTTTATTAAATATTACTTCTAAATTAAATAAAATATGTTGTATTTTTCAAAATGAATCGATCATCGCTCTTACAACTATATCTCACTTACTCAATTACATCATAACATGATGATTTCATATACATCTATAATTGACAAATAACACTTAAATTTGAATATTCATATATAAGATTCATTAATTAAATTTGTACAACTTCAACTTCCCATAAATTGTAAATTAGGGTTTCACTGGACTTTCATTCTCCACTTTATACCCTTGACTTTCATTTGAGACTTTATAGCTTTTATCATGTTTGGAATAACTTTATATGAACACATTATTTAAGTAAATATATACTCTCTCACACACACACACACACATTCTTATACACATATTTTATGTATTTATTTATATAAAAATACATAAATTGATTGCAGTGGTCTCCCGAAGATAGCATTATACGCTGATTCTGATTTGACAACGATGAATTGAACTGAGTGGGTTATCTGTCGAGGAAAATCTCCTAAGACAACTAGAAGATTTATTGTACCCTCGACCCTCACTAGACGATTATCAAAACCATATAATGGTCCGCATGCATGTTGAAGTATTTCCCTTGTTAATCCCAAACTGAGGAAAGTTGAATAGAACAAGACATCAACAAAGCTCCTATTGTCGATCAAGATCCTCTTTACGTTATAGCAGGGCTCACCAATTCCTGCACTAATGACAAGAGGATCTTGGTGGGGGACTCGCACTCCTTCCAAATCAGAATCATCAAAAGTTATAGGCTTGAAGCATAATTTCTTCTGCATTAGTTCGCCAGGTACAGTGACAAGGACTTGATCAATCGGCGATGGGCCTCCAGCAATTGTTTGAATTTCTCCTATGACTGGGTGACCCCCATGTTGCTGCCTTAGTGTATGTTGCCCCCCAGTAGGAGCATTATCGATACCAGCTGGTTTGTTTTATACGAATCGACCAAGATAACCCTGTTTGATTAATCTTTCAATTTCTTCCTTTGGCTGCTTACATGCTTCAGTGGAGTGGCCACGACTTCGATGAAAATGACAGTACTGTTCTTGATTCCCTGAGTTAGGTTTTAGGGCGTGAGGCCACTTAACGGCTTGCTCATCTTTAATAGCCGTTAAGATGTTAGCACGTGATGTGTTGAGTGTTGTATACTCTTTCTTGGGTCGATATTCAGTTCGTTGGCCTGCAGGGTGAAGAAGGATGTCGTGATTCCTCTATTGTTCAGACTTTCTCCGTTGCGAAGATTGATGATTATCTCCAGTGTTACTTTTGCGCTTTCCCCCAAATTTCTCAAATTGTTCCTTATGTTCATTGATGGCCTCGTCTGCAGTGATTTGGGCCTCAACACGGTGGACAAGGTCGGCATAAGAACGAACTGTCTCCCGCATCAGTGATGAGTAGAAGGGTCCTGGGCGAAGCCCCCCAAGGAAAACCCCCCTAAGTAACTCTGGATCTACTCCTGGAATTTGACGGGCTTCGGTAGAAAACCTGCGGAAGTAGTCTTTGAGTGACTCTCCTTCATTTTGGCGAATTCCCGAGAGATGGGATGAATACTTGATGATTCTTTGATTTGCGATGAACTGCTCCGCGAAAAGTTTAGCAAGCTCGTTAAATGTGTTTATAGTGCCCCCCGGTAGAGAGTAGAACCAAGTTCGAGCTTGTCCTTTAAGAGTAGCCGGAAACACTTGACACAAAAGGGCATCAGAAGCACGTTGAATGTGCATGATAGTTCAATAATGATCAATATGCTCGTAAGGGTCGGTTGTCCCTTCATATGTATCAATGCTCGGAAGCTTAAAGCCTGTTTGGGATGGGGTGTTGGAGGACTGCATTCGCTAAGGGAGAAGATTCATGGATGTTACGGTGAGCGTAGAAGCGATCCTTTCTCTCTAAGGGGAACTCTTTCCGGACGAGGCATCGTAGTTCATTGCGAATGACATTATCTGGAATGGCGGGAAGATGTGGCGATGTCAGGTGAGCTACACGAGATTGATGAGTGGAACTTGCTGTATCTAGGAGTTCAACATCACAACCTGACATGGGATTTGTTCCTTCCTGAAGAGGCAGGCTGACATGAGTTCCTCCGAGCGGTATGTTTCTCGTACGTCGCGAAGTTAATGGTAAACAAATTTCATCCAATGGTATAGGCAGCGGCTGTTGAGCCCCGCGTAGGAGCTGTAGAATCTCTAGTTGAGACTCCTCCATTCTACACATTCGATCTTCTATTGAAGGACCTGAAACACCTTCATTGGCAGGATAGCGTCTTCCAGGGCGGGAAGACGAAGAAGCATGCCGCCCTTGGCTTCGTGATTGCTCCCTGGAACGATGGGTGTTGGAGTGGGATGCTCCCTAGACCGTTTAAGTACTTGAGTTGTGGGATTGAAACTTTCCCACAGACGGCGCCAAACTGATGCGTGCTAGAAAATTCGCGGCGGTAGAGTAATGTATTATCGTCTTAGCGTTGCATGAGAATTCAGCACACACTCAGATAAAAAATGAATCGAGTTGTGATCACACCAGAAATTTTTACATGGAAAACCCGTAAAAAGGGGAAAAACCACGGGGCATGGCCCAGTTGTAAAAATCCACTATAAGTTGATGATTACAAATGCTCCTTGTCCCACAAGCGGGAAATGATAACTAGCTTTCCACTTTACAACGCAACTGATGACGTCTAGTAAGCGATGGTTGACGGAGGCCGACAGTGATCAACGGTAGTCGACGATAATCGATGACGGTCGGTGGTGGTCGACAGAGGTCAGTGGTGGCTGATGACGGACAGTGGTGGTCGACGGAGGTTAGTGGTGACTGGAGGTGATTAGCTGTGTCCGAAGGTGGTCGACAGAGGTCAGCGGTGGCTGATGAAGGACGGTGGTGGTCGACGGATTTCGGCGGTCGTTGTCGACGGTCAGTGGTGGTCGACGGCGATCGACGACGTCGATGATGATCTTGGACTTGAGCTCCTTCTCAAAGCCTCAAGTTCTCTCTTAAGCCTTCTCCCCCTCCATGTGAGGGGTGAGGCTCTATTTATAGTGTTTTGAGTGCAATTAATGCAGGAATGTGAACAATTTTGATCGGACGGCCCGAAGAGCTTCCCTTGATTAGATGACGTTTGATGGACATTTGAGTGGCTTAACAATGTCAGAATCGAGCAATCTTAGGCTCGTTGGATTCGTCTTTTCGAGACGCTCGATTCGACTATAAACTCGCTAGATTTGACATCCGTTTGATCTTTCAAATGCCTCCAGAAATCTTGTAGTAGTGGTTTAATGACTTGATCCGAGCCTGATTTGACTCAGATTGGACTAACTTTTATATCATTATGTCTGTTTCATCAAGCCGATCAGTTTGACTATAATTTTGTTGAAATCGGAGTCTCGGATGACTCGTAATCGAAGTTTGAATGTTCGTGCTCAAAATATTGCATCGAGATTCGTGCTGGATTATAATAATTTGTTGGTGGCGTATCACACGTAAATTTGTGTGTTTCCGCTGTTCTTTATCTGTTTGTAAATTTTCTCAAATCTATTTTTCTCTTTATTCCCTTTATTTTTCACAACATTTTTCTCACAACACTCGCATAGGAAACCCTCGACCGCACGTCCACCTTCTCACAAGATGCAGGCTTGACTGTGCCGCCGCTCCTTTTCTTCTTCTTCAAGCAAGCAACTAGAGTATGAGTCTTCATCTTTGCTTCACGCCAAAGCCACTCAACGATCATGTTTCTGGA
>NEWO01000176.1:105926-134626 GCA_003013225.1 Phalaenopsis aphrodite
ATAGAAATTTATATATGAAAAACTCAGAAAGAGGAAAAAACCAATAGTCTTGTCTAGTCAAAAGAATTTCCTGTAAGTTTGCAAATACAAATATACTTTTACCCTACAACCAAAAAAAGGATTACAACATTCCTACACAAAAATGTTCGTTATACAACAGGTAGGAGCATTGCTACTGCGAGTTATCGGTTGAGATGTGGGCCACATCGTCTTCGAGGTATGCACTGGAGGGTAGTTAGGTTAACGTGTTGCTTCATAAGGTGTTTCGTTATTCTGCAATGTACATCGTTATGATGTTTCGTTACTTCACAATGTATATCGTTATTCCATAAAGTGTTTCAGATGCTATTACCCTTAAAGTCCACCAATGACGATGATAAGTAGCGGGAGGCTAATAGTGGTTGATAACGGTCAATGCCGATAATCATAATGGTCGGCGGTTACGAAGACACAAAGTGATCATCAAATCTTCAATCTAGAACAGTTTTGGAAACTAGCTCCTTCTCCTTCTACTCCGGGTCCATGTTTCGACCTAGGTCTCTTTTCATGAAGAGAGTAGAGTTCTATTTGGTGGTGTCATCCTTCATAAATACTACATAAATCTAAACAATCTCATCAGAGGTTCAAGGTGATTCTCTTGATTGAATGAGAATGAGTTTTATGAACATTTAAATGTCATAATTATATACAATTGAGTGATTTAACAAATCTGGATTTACATGCACTGTCAGAACGTTTGATTTAAGGTTTAATTTTTTTTTATATTTAGCTGAATTTCATTGCTAAATTCTTTTGTTAACGAAAGCAACAAAGCTAAAAAGAGCATAAATCCTAATCATACATAAATATTCCCAAAAGAAATTCAAGTATGACGATATTACAGAGCTCAATATGATCTGAAATCCGAAGAAACAACGCTCGTAAATCAGCCAAAAAAAAAAAATGAAAAAATAAACAGAAATTTCGAATTTAGGAGTGGAGGAAGAGCTCAGAAAGAACGCAGCGAATATAATGAACTAATCATTTGCTGATCGGTTCATAAGACATCATATTCTTTCATCATCGTCTCCCTCCAAATCATAAATGGCAGACTACGAGAGAGGAAGATTGGGGCGGAGTGGAAGATGGAGAGGAGGCGGAGACGAATGGTTTATATAGTGGATGAAATCAACCCTAAGAGGAGCAAAGAGTTTTAAACCGTCCGATTAATAATCCGGCGGCTAGAAAGCCTTAACGGTTAAATTAGTGTAAAGAAGTTAACAATAATATTAAGAAAAAAATAAGAAGTTAAAAAAAAAAATTAATCAATCATTTAAAATTGGGGCATTTACATACATAGCATCTTATTTTGATTTATTTACATACATAACACCTAAATTTTAGTTTTGTTTAGGGTTATTCCACTCAATTCTTTCATATTATATTAAAAATATCATTATTTAATTTTTTAAAGAAAGTGAAGCACAATTTATTATATGTAAAAATTAATATTAAGTATGAAATATGCATGAAGATTTTGATGAATTGTTAAAAGCTTTAGGGGGGAATGGTGGTAAAACATCAAGATCATACTACATTACGCTAGTTTGGGCTGACTTGAAATATCTCTTCTTAGAAAGTGACTTAAGATTAGATGAAAGATTAGAAATGATTATTAGTGGCTACTTTATGATGTATACTTATGATCTGAAATAGATTGGTAGTTTTGGATCGATTTATAATAGTTGAGGGTTAGAGAACAAGGCAATGTTTTGATATGCTCTTGCTTGGCCGGGAGCTATGAATAGAGGTTTAGACTTTGATTGTTGATTATTGATGTTAAGAGGTTGTTAGGATATGAATGAGGGGTTGCGAAGATATTAGAGTAAGAATTATAAAAAGAAATAAATAATATAAAAGAAAAGCAAAGATAAATTTCTAATCTTCCTAAAAAAAACACAACACTCAGAGGCACTACATCTTAAGCTATCCTTAGATTGTTTAAGCTTCCTTTTTTTGGTCCATCAAATACGAGCGATTATTGCATGCGGAGGGCGCACGCAGAGCTGTGCGCACCCTCCGATCACAACCGCACATCGCGGCTGTGATCGGAGGGCGCGCGCAGCTCTGCGTGCGCCCTCCACACCTAATAATTAGACGTCAAATACACCAACTTTCATACACACACTCTTATAAATGAAGTTTTAAATGCAAAATGCCTCTGATTCTTAAGATAGCAAAGTTCTTCAAATTTTGACATAGTGAACAACTAGTTGTCATAAAAAATTAATACGAAAAGTAAAGCAGAGAACTTAATATTTTGATCGCATCACGACAAGATCATATTTTCTAGGAGTGGAGCACTCCATTAACAAATGTTTCACTCAAGATAAAGTTTAGGGAAAGGTTAACACATCGGAATGTAAGCCAGGAAACATACTAGAACTTGCTGGTTAGACTTCACACATTGCCTCTTCATCATACAACTAACAATGTTGTGTTTTAGGGGAGATGGTCAGAAAGAAAATTAAGCCTTTGTAATCCTAAGAATCAATTTCATCAAAGTGTTGTTTGTAAACATATCCATATATTCAAATCATTTTCAAACTTACAAGATGAAGTTGGAGAAGAAAATAAAGATGTAGATCCAAGTTAAGACCATTTTGAGCTCAACCATTAACATGGCGTAATTCATAATTCAATCAAATTGACAGAAATAGATCAAAGCAGCCATGAAATCAACATTATTAATCAAATGTCACAAAAAAACAAAATCAATAAATCTAAATATAAACCAAGATAAATCCAGAATGAAATAAAAATACTAACAACAAAGTACAAGCTTTCAGCACAGAAGAGACCAATAATCATTAACATGCCCAAGCACAGCAATAATCAGGAGTCCAAACTGCAACTGCAATGGTTCATACATCATCAGAGCTCTAAACCCCCAAAACCTAAAACTAAACTAAACTTAAACCTCTCCTAATCTTCCATCATGCCCTCGCCCTCTTGTTGCTACAAGCAGGGCACTTGTACTGCTTGATGTGCTCCGCTCTCGCCGGCGTGATCCTCACACATTTCCCGTGAAACCATCTCTCGCAGACATCGCAGCATATCCAGAACTCGTCATTCGCATAGTTGTCACCGCAGGCGCCGCACAAAGTATTCCCATGTTCGTCATCCTCTTCTTCTTCTTCTTCTTCGCTCTCGTCGTCGTCTTTTGGGAGATCCACCTTCATGGCCTTTGTCTGAGAGGGCTGCTCAGAAAAGGTTTAAATATCAAAACAATAATAATAATAATAATAATAATAATAATAATAATAATAATAATAATAATAATAATAATGTGTGGGTATTTAGATATATAGCACAAAATTGTATGTAATTATATATCTAATATCTTAATATCGCATCAGAAATATCACAATTATCACTTTCTAAAAGTTAAATACAGATTTTCATGCATAGGTTTAAAGCACCAAATTACTGTGAATGTAGGTGTGGGATACTTAAATACATAAGCATTGCGTGCTACATATGAAAAATTCCCTAATAATAATAATAATAAGGGGCATTTACATACATACCCTTCAATTCTTGTGCATTTACATATCCAACACCTAAACTTTAGTTATAACATTGATATCACATCAAAAATACCACTAATTTAACATTTAAAAGGTGAAACACATCATTCCTGCATAGATAAGATGGCATATACGTAAAAATAGAAGTTTAGGTGGTATGTATGTAAATCTTCCTAATAATAATAAATAACTTGATTGGTAGTATAACAGATTTCAGGAGTGTTTAAATTACCTTTGAGTTAGATTTGTTGCTCTTGCTGTTGCCATTAGGAGTTTTTTCTTTAGACTGTTTTTTAACAGTTCCTGTAACAACTTCAAATATGGTGGGAAGGCTGTTAATCATGTTAAACAGCCTCTTCCTGTAAATAAAGAGAAAAGGTGAATCATGTTTTGTCTCATTTCTTATTCATAGTTGGAAATATATTAATGTTCTGAAGCCCAGACTATAACAAGATAAATATCAATTTAGACATAATCATGAAGATTGGTCTATTTAAAAAAAAAACAATAAGTTGATATAATTTATTAGGGGTAAATACTCGAGAGCAGTGCTGTGCAAAAAAAAAAGGCATAAACATAATACAGAAAGACTAGTTCTGTGTAAATAGATCTCTTAGCAAATCAGCGGATCAAGCATTTGAATCCTTGAAGAATCAATTTAATACTCTAACACCTATTCTTTCCGTTTCACAACTCAAGTTATCATGGATATAGTTTTTTTTGCTAGTCACCTAGTTGGATTTTTATTGATGACATGAATAAAAACAAGTAAGATTTACATACATACCACTCAATTCCTATGTATTTACATATCTAACACCTAAACTTCAATTTTTACACACACGGCCAGCCACCTTTGTAGCTCCTGTATAGTGTGGATCCGCACATCCCTCTTCGACCTCATTGAAGAATTGAATAGCCAAAGGATAGGTAGGGCGGACACTGACTAGGAAAGTCCACTGGCCCAGGGCATGGAGCAAACTACTATTGGACAACCAGCAGAAAGAAGTTAGCAGCTAGCGCACTTCGGTCATTCATGGTAACGTAGCCCCCTCTCGTACGCATCCCTCAGATGGACTTCTTTTTCCTACCTTACCGATGCATGACACGGTTCATTTCAAATTGTAAATGTTAAAACGGTGGTATTTTTGTGATATGAATGATTTGGGTGGTATAAATAGAAAAAGCAAAATTGAACGGTACATGAATGGGTTTATGAAGACTATATAGATCACTAAGGACCAAATGATATCGATGACAATAGAGATTGAGTGGAAAAGGAAATATAACTTTTGTATAGAGGTGGGAGTGTTGGCAATAAGCATAAGTTGCATTTATTAGAATAATGAGTTGATATTACCATAGATAGAAATTTTATAATTATATTTTCTATTGGTTTGTTATATTAAGTTGTACAACTTCAGGTTTCGAAAAATTAACATCCACAAGTTAATTTAACCAGTAATGCCAAACTTTAAGTAAACACAATGGATAACAAGATGCTAAATGTTGCGCGGAAGAGTTTGCAACAGAAGAGTGAGTTGATTGTGCCCAGAAGGATAGTTAATGGAAAAGTAATGCATGTAATTGTTGCCAGGAAGCCTGCTTTCAGTCATAAAATCTGCGCAAAGCATTTTATTTCTCAAGTTGTAACCAAAAGAAGAAAGGGGCATTTACATACATAGCACCCAATTCCATGTATTTACGTATGTAAGACCTTTTCTTTTTTTCTTTTTTTCTATTTTATATTTATACCACTCAAAACTTCGCATCACATAAAAAAATATGCACCATTTTATTTTCTAAAAAGTGTAATATACCATTTCATGCATAGATAAGGTGGCATGTATGTAAAAATTTGAAGTATAGGAGTTAGAAATGTAAATACATAAGAATTGAGGGCTAGGTATGTAAATCTTCCATGAAGATATTATAGAAAATCCATGAGATGAAGTAGCTTTTTGAATCAAGTAAGCTAATTCAAGATGACGAACATAGAGAGGACACTTAAATGTATGAATCTCAAAGTAGATAACAATAATAGAATGTCTCAAATTCTCAGATGTTCAAAATCTGAAGTATCTCATGAGTATTATGAGATAAAAAATTATCATAGAAACAGAACGGTAAATTTTATAAAGCAACAATGTTTTATTAATTCGAGTGTTGGCAATGAAAAAATTGCTCATATATATGTTGTCAAATGAGAATATTAAAATATATGTATAACAAAATAAGAAAAATAAAATAAGAAATAAGTATATTAAAAAAATCATTGAGTTGACATCAATTGAAAATAAACTCAAATGGTTTGAGCATAAGATAATAAAAGACAAAAATATAGCCATTAGATGAGCAGACAAGGAGACGAGGTAAATCTATGGTGACACTAGTTCAAAATGATTTATAAATAGAAGGTTTAACACCTTATGCAATACTCAAAAAGAACAGATGTAAAATGAAAGTTAAACCATCCAACCCTTAAGAAGTTTGGATAAAGCTAATGATGATGATGACTGATGAGCTGTTGATAATTAGGGCTGTAAACGAGCCGAGCTTGAGCGAGCTCAGGCTTGGCTCGTGTTCGGCTCGTTCGAAATAGCTCGTGTTCGAAATCGGTTCGTGTTCGAAATCGGCTCGTGAACAGTGTGTTCGTGTTCGGCTCGATTTAAATATTCGTGTTCGTGTTCGGCTCGAAATTGGCTCGTTAACTAAAATTGAGAAAAATAAATGTATAATATATGTAATATATTGTTATAAAAAGAGTTGTATAATTTTTTTTCGAGTCATTTCGAGCCGAACATGAGCGAACAAACTGTTGTTCGTGTTCGGCTCGTTTACATTTCGAGCTTAAAAATTTGTTCGTGTTCGGCTCGTTAGGCTTAACGAACGAGCCGAACACGAGCTGCTTAACGAGCCGAACACGAGCTGTTCACGAACAACGGGCCAAATTGACAGCCCTATTGATAATGTTGGAAATTTGCATCGGAAATATCTTAAAAATTAGTGCAAAATTGCATTTTGCAGTGGCTATTGTTTGGTACCTGACAGGCAAAAAATGCAACAAAAAACTGTTGCACGCTAGGCAATGATACAGTTTTAATGTATGGTGAGGCTGTAGTTTTGCTAAAAATATATATAGCAAAAAGTTTAGTTATTTTCATCAGCTAAAACTATTTTTGGGGGCATTTACATACATACCTCGCAATTCCTATGTATTTAGATATCTAACACCTAAACATTCATATTTACATACATACCACTCAAATCCTTAACATCATATAAAACAATAGCACCATCACTACACTTAATAAGTGAAATACAGCTTTTCATGCATCGATTTATGACACCAAAGTGCATATAGGTGAAAATATCAAACTTTTGGTGTTAGATATGTAAATTTAAAAGAATTGTGTGGTATATATGTAAATTTCATTTAATTTTAATAGCAGAAAGATGTAATCTACACCTTTACCTAATCGGATTGAACCAACAGCACCAATTACATCAAAGAGGTTTTGAGACATCGTCCTATATTTCAGGTAGTACCTTTTTTTTAGAGAAAAGAATCTCTAAGTCATTTATTCAACAAGTTTTCGCTTGGTATTTCATTGCAGCTTTGCTTTAGTATGCTGCTTGTAAGCATACTTTAGAACATGGCCCGAAATAAAAACTACTGAATGGTTTAAATCATTCATACATTGGCTTAAGCAACAAATGAATCAATCCAACCTCAAATAAATGGAACAGCATAAAATTATTTAATATCCATATATAAATCCAAAAATGAATAATGGAAAAATACTTGTAAGGGGGGTAATAAATTCTTAAATTGTGAAATAAAAATAGAAAAATTAAAAATATAGATATATTAAACAGGCAGGAAATAGTAAAAAAAACTAAATAAAATCCAGAAATATACATATACGAAACATATTGAGAAAAATATTGAAATTCAATATATATAATTACTTCATCATAATCAAGCAATATATATGACCATTTACTATTCTTAAATTTATTTTCATTGTTTTATATGATATGCAAATTTAGTGGTTATGATATTAACAATTATCAATCAACATAATTAGAAATTAAAATGATGCATATGTATGATAGTTCTAAATATCTTTAATCTATTATATGTAGCAGAGGAAACACAGATAAGAATATAAATTACAGTGCTATAAAATTAGGTGATTTAAAATGCATAAATGTCTTAGGAGTTGTGTCAAATGAGTACATTATAATGCCTTAAAGGTATATTTTATGAACCTATATTTAGGCTGTAAATTTTAAACTTATCAATATTGAATACTTATTAAATTCAAAAAAACTAAACAAAGTGAGAAAGGCAACTTATGCACTTGTGTTTAGTACTTTATATACACCCACATCTAATTGAAAAATGGCAATAGCATGGTGTTAAGTACCACGACGCTGCCATGTCATGGTGAAATTTTCATTTTTTGCATGACATTTTTTTATTGTCTTAATTGACCAGACAAGTCTGCCCAATACATTATTAGATTCATAGAAAACAACTCCCCGCCCCCGAAATCACAAAATTATTTGACGAAAAAGCCGATTTTATTCAAAGCCAAAGCAGACCCCCAAATCAATCAGTTTGAATGATAAGGCAAGCTATAATTTGAAAAACGCAAGCAGACATAAGCATATGTAGTCTTGTTAGGTTCAGTTTTGTTTAAGAGAGAAACATTGTTTTATTCTCTTTGAATCACTTCTAATTAACCAATCTTAGAGAGGATTGATTAAAATGGTGGGAATGCCCACTATTTTATAAATGAAATGAGAGGGCACAAGGGAATAATATATATATATATATATATATATATATATATATATATAAGAATATTATGCCGGTCAGTGTTTTTTTTGTGTGTGTATGTGTGCGCGCGCGTGGAGTGCAATAATTAAATTATTTAAAGATGATGTGATCGCTCGAAAATTTTATAATGAATCAAGGCCATGAATAAGAAGGATATATTCTAAAATTGTCACATCAAAGCGTCATAAACTAACACTTATTCAAGAAAATAGAGAACAAACTTCATGCGGTTATGGAACGCACAACAAAGAAGAAATGATACACAAATTGAACCAAGGGGATAGGAATAATATAGAAAAAAGAAAATAAAAGGGGATTAATGCAAGGTAACCAAGTTAAAAAAATAGGGTTAACACTGAATGAATGGACATTGGAGAGGATGAATTGAAAGGCCGGTGAGATAATTACTTGACTACTCAGAGCATCTGACTTTTATCCTTTAGTTTTGTTGCTCATTAATTTTTGTTGGGCCTAAATGGTAAAATAACAATAGAAAGCAAGAGCGCAAACAATGAATGTTGTATAATAGGTTTTTTCACTTTAATGAAATGGTCCTTATATTGCCAAAGAGAAATAAGAAACAATTTCGCGATAAGAAAATTTAAGATTTTTGCTTGAGAGATTTACACATCTGCCAACACTTCCATTTCGTTGTGTTGTTAATGTGCACATCACATTAAGCTAATATCAATACAAAGAACTCAAATTTTTAGGTAATTTCACCATAATGAATTAATGAACAACCAAAGAATTTAGCTAATTTAAGGCCCTCAGCTAGTAATAAACTAAATTAATGACAGCATCCCCCTTTTTTTCCTCTCTCCATTGACACACGCTCCATATTAGATTTGAAAATACTTCAAAGAAATTTATAAGTCCCAAATTCAGCCAAACAAACATTTAGTAATAATGACTTTCATGGCATATAAAATTTCAAGAATTAGCATACCAAAAAGTTGAACAACCATATCAAGCATTAAAAGCTAAAAAAGCAAGCATAAACTAAAAGAATTAGACTGCAGATAATCTAACCAAAACGCTCTATGAAACTGTCACACCTCTAACATTTAACAATTGGGGATTTTACATATATACCACCCAATTCCGATCTAACACCTAAATCTTACTTTTAAATTTATACCACCAAATCTTTCAAATCATATAAAAAATACCACTATTTTAACTTCTAAAAAGTCAAGAACACCATCTCATGCATGGATAAGATGGTATGCATGCAAAAAATTGAAGTTTAGGTATTAGATATGTAAATACATAAGAATTGAGTGGTATGCATGTAAATCTTGCATAACAATTTCACATGATTTTATAGATACAATATACCTTGCTTCTTTGTCAAATCCAAAGCGTGCGCCAAAATAGAATGCAACAGCCAATAACCATGCATCGCTGTGCACTGCAACAAGTGACAGCCAGTCCTTCTCATCCATGCCATCCCTGGCAAAATTTATGCCCAAAGCAGGCTCAGGAAGCTCCGGAGGGACTTCCTCAGCAGGTAAATTTACTTCCCAAGTCTCCGTAGGAAACCCATACAGACATAAGTTATCCTTCTCTGATCATAAATAAAAAAAAGGGAATAATTTAGGAAAATAACTTTATTATTCCAATAAATTTTATAAAACAGGCTAGAAAAAAAAAACAGATGGTTAAGAAAATTAAATCACCCTCATTCAAAATCAAGGGAAAACCTCCCCAATATACGAAGGGTTATAATAAGATACCAATCTCATCCAGAATCCAGTAACAACGAGAAAAAAAGGGTATACAGTGGAGCAAACTCACCAGGATCGCAGAGCTGGTAAAACTTCTCCACCTCTGCAGCACAGGAAAAGATATTATACCATCACCCAAAATAAAACGTACAAAAAGCTCAGAAAGAGAAACAGAGAAATACCAGTAGTGAGAGCCTTGATCATCCCGGCCCTCCTGCCCCTAAAATCCCTAAAAACCTCCTCCGCCGTTCGCGGATTGAAAGCACCCGGCCCACCATCCATTTGCAGCGTCACTTCTCCAGTCCTAGAAGACCGTCGTCAGCTCGAGAACTAACCAAGCTCAATTAGGGTTTTCTTAAACAGAAGAACAGCAACAGATTCTCCCGTATCTATGCTCCCAATTTCTCCGAGAAGGATTTGGAGAGGGGGAGGAATGAAAGAGTAGCTTGGAGGTTGAGAGAGAGAAAGAGAGAGAAAGAGAGAGTACTTCTGCTTTCCTCCTGATTGCGATTCCAGTGCATCGGTTATCGGCGACCAAGGAAAGACCTAATTCGAATCGAATTTGGTCGATCAAAGTCAGTTCTTTAAATGCTTTTTCTTTTATTATATATATATATATATATATATATATATATATATATATTTATAGGGGCATTTACATACATAGCACCAAATTTTTATGTATTTACACTTGTACCACTTAATTTCTACCTCATGCATTTTTGCTGCCTATATATTTGTATAACATAAAAATATCATTAATTTATTTGTTAAAAAATGTGAAATTCATCTAATAATTAACTTCTAATTCATGACAATTTTTTTTTCGTGATGATGTTAAACCAGATTATATGATATGCTATTTAATAGATCAATTATTGAAAAATATATATATAATTATATATGACATGTCACACTTATGGTCTATATTTTATAATATAATTCTTTTTTGTTTTTTTTTAATATGCATATCATTTATTTAAATAATTTTAATATTTACAATATCCTTCAATCCAAAGTCTAATAAAAGCTCAATTGAACCTTTAAATCTTGTCCTATTTGGTTTGGTTTTCAAAACCTTGCTATGAACCTACATTTGAAAAACATGTAACTTTTTAGTGATTTGATGGTAGAAATCATATAATTGAAAAATACTTTATTAAATTATACAAAATGTTAGGATACTTATTCATCGAGTTATGTCAATGAGGTAAAGTAAGGATTTAAAAATGCTTAATGTGTGTGTGGGCTTTTATTTTTATGATCGAGCTCTTCTTTCTAAAATTAAAATATTAAAATTATTTTATTTATGTAAAAATAATTTGCTTGGAGGTGGTCATTTTGCATAATGAAGGTGATAGTGCACTTTCTCTTAAAGAGAAGGTGTAAGAGATTTCTCCACCCATGAGTGGTTAAGGAGTGATAATAACCATGGTTAGTAGAAACTAGGCATATATGTATTTTGAATAAACTTAACTATTATTTTTAACCAAATTAATTGCTCTCACTTAAGAATAAATATATTTATATAAACATCATATTGATATTGTGTGGACACATGAGAAGAGAAAATGAGGAAGATCTTAAAGCCCTCGTGGCTTAAGTTGATGAAGAGGAGAAAGAAAAAAAAAGAAGAAGGTTGTATCCCTCCACTTCTCACCGTAAATATGCATGAAGCCACTAGTACACTAACAACATTTACCACACAAGCTTTTTAATTGATAAAAGCCATTTTGTTCATTAAAACACTATGCATGGATAATACATAAAGTGCTATAAATATTTGGGAGAACATAACTTTGGTTTATTCTTTTAAATCCTTAGTTTTAGTTGATGGCGACTCCTCCATCATATGTGTACAACAAAAATATGTTAGATTGAATCTCTTAGAGCAACGACTAGCAGCCGTAATGACCCGAAGATTGGACGACCTGCAGCCTGGACGACCCGCAACATGGACGGCTCGAAGCCTGGTTGACCCACTGTCAGGATGATCTGCAACCTGGACGATCTGCAGCCTAGAAGATCGACTTGACCTGGACGACCGACCTAGTTCAATCTACCGAGCTGACCCTGCCGACTCGAAGCCAATTAAGCTTAGCCAGTCGAATTAGAAAGCAACTGGACATTCTAAAAAGGCCAGCTTTAGGTTTATTGGTTTTTGGTATAATAAATTTGTTGATTTTTAAGTTAAGGTTGTATGAAACTGAATTAATACATACTTAAATACATAACCTAATAATTATATCTTAAGTGATTGAAGTGCGTCATTTTTAATATTGTAGTGTAAGGGTGTGTTTGGGGCTGCGGTGTCGCAACGCAATTTTTCTTGTTTGGCATTACTGCATTTTATTTGTGTTCTAGAAAAGCTATAACTGAAAGCAGTGCTTTCTACCATATCTGGCTACCCGTGGTGGCTGTAAGAAAACTGTGGTTCGACTTTCCTTTTAAAAAATTTTCTTAAATAGTTACCACAACTTTTTGAGCAATAACTTCTTCTTCAGCAATTTTACCGCAGCTTCTTCAAATAACTGCAACTGCCCCATATAAACCCTAAGTTAGACCCAATATTGTTTAAGAAAGTCCTACTAGGAGACTTTTTAAAAGTCAAAATTATAAAGATATTGACTTTTCAAAAAAAAAAAAGTAAAAAAACTTCTAATGAATAATTATTTTTCCACCATCAAAACAAATGTCAAGTTTTTAAGTCATGCCCATTCAACCATCAATAACTAAGTAATCCTTTTCCTCCTTGTTGATTGAAATGTTCTTTTATATAACCTTTTAAAAAATTAACGCCACATCATTAGCACAAATATATCATTTTCTTCATTAAAGATGCCGTCTAGCTTAATAATTTCTTTCATGTCAACTCAATCACCATTTTTTTTGGGTTTCTTAGAGCCCCCATATTTATCATCATTTGCAAAATCATCATTTATAATTTCAAATATGACCTCAATAATCTTTTGTGGCTTCCCTTTTACACCATTAATTAGTATATTGTTAACTTTCATAGTAGCTTTATGACCACAAGTTAATCTAAAGCATTATGTTAGATAATCATAAAGAGAAGACCTAATAAACTGCAATTTATCAGCCAAAAAAGGAATTTTTGTTTCTAAGTTGCAGTTAGTTGAAAACAGCAAGAAATCATCTCTTTTTTTTTTTTAAGGAAGATCTACATTAATATCATTCAATTCTTACATATTCACACATCTATTATAACATACTTACAAACCTAACACAAACTTAATATTTATTTATATAATTACCAAATCCTTAAACCACATCAAAGATACAGCTAACATTAACTTATTTCAAGTGAAATATACATTTTACATATATACCAATTGATGTGATTTGGGACATTAGAGTGTTACATAAATAAATATTAATTTTCCAGAACTAATTACAAGGCAACATTATAAACCTGCTCAAATATTAACTATGGTTGTGGGAGTCTTAGAGATCAAAGCTGTGGCTGTTGAAGTGGAAGATAGGATGGTTCCATTTGCCCCTTATGTTCTGAAACCTGCACTCTTTGGCAACGCTGGTCTGAAGACCAGGTGGTCCGCAGACAATGACGCCAACATTAACGTGTCCCACTTGTTCTGCATGTGAGCTGAATATTTCTGTAGAAGAGATTACATTACACAAGCTTGTTAGATCCAAAGATGCACCACATGTAGACACACGGACACGGATATAACATGATACAGATATTATAATATATATATATATATATATATATATATATATATATATATATATATATATATATATATATATATATATATATATATATATGCATGCATAATGAAAAAAATGATTTTTAAGAATGAAAAAGCATTAATAATTATTATATTATTCATAAATCAATTTGGATTTATGTCGGGCAGATCTACTATGGAAGCTATACATTTATTTATTGAGAGGTTTGATGGAGAAGTTCAGAGATAACAAGGAGAATTTACATTTGATTTTTATTGATCTAGAAAAAGCTTACGACAAGGTTCCAAGAAATATCCTTCGGAGAGTTCTTGAGAAGAAAGGTGTTGATAAGATTTATATTCAAGTCATTAATAAAATGTATACTAGAGCTGTTACTAATGTTCGAACTAAACAAAGATTCACCAAATATTTTCCAATTTCTCTTGGATTGCATCAGGGATCGGCTTTAAGCCCATACCTTTTTGCTTTAGTTATGGATGGTCTTACTGGATATTTATAGGAAGATGTACCTTGATGTATGCTTTTTGATAATGATATCCTTCTCATGGATAAGAGTAAAGAAAAACCCCAAGAAAAACTTGAATTATAGAGGTTTACATTGAAGTCTAAAGGCCTTCATTTGAGTAAAACTAAAATTGAATACATTGAATGTAATTTTAGTAGTAGTAGCTCTAGTGACATAAGTGTAACTTTGGGTGACTAAATTATTAAAAGGTGTGAACTATTTAGATATCTCGGGTCTGTTGTTCAAAGCGACGGTGATATAGATTGGGATGTTAATAGTAAAATTCAAGTTGGTTAGTTGAAGTGAAGAAAAGTTTTGGGCCTTTTGTGTGATAGAAAAGTGCCACGTAGACTGAAATGAAATTTTATAAGAAGATAGTGAGACCTGCAATGCTCTATGGCTCTGAATGTTGGCCTTTAAAAGAGAAGCATAATACTAAGTTAAGTGTTGCCGAGAAGAGAGTGATTAGGTGGATGAGTGGATTTACACTTAGAGACAAAATGTGAAATGAATATATCTATGATAGGGTTGGTGTAGCTCCTGTGACGGACAAAATTAGACAAAGTCGTCTTAAATGGTTTGGTCACATTAAGCGTTGACCATTTGATGATCCGATTAGGAGAGTAGATGCTTTAGATTCGACTTATGTTAAGAAAGACAGAGGTAGACCTAGGAAGACTTGGGCTTATTGTATTAAAAAAAGATCTTAATTTATTAGAACTAAATGAAAATATGACACTAAATATGACGCAATGGAGAAAAATGATACTTGTAGCCGATCCCACTACGTGGGATTAAGACTTTGTTGTTGTTGTTGTATAAATCAAGATATCAAGTAAAAAAGGGTAAGATTTATGAAATATATTAAATACAATATTAATAAATAGCCAAATTAAAATAAAAAACTAAATAAATAAAATCATCAATAATTTTTTAGAATGTTGCGCATAAGAGATAAACAGCTTATGGTACCACATAAATCAACAAAATCCAACATTTTATTCTCTATACCAACATCAAAATCCCCTCCATGCCACATAAATATGTTTGTGTCAAACGCGTGTCTGACACAACACGCCTACATGTAGTAAAGTGTCAGTCGATCACGGGTTAGATTATTAGTTTGTAGCGAGATTTTGATTTGAAGTCAAAATTATTCATCATAATGAATAGGCAGGAGCTTCAAGATTGCAAATTTTCTATGGTTAGAAGAAACTGATTCTCTTGATATGTTAAATTGTTAATATGATGAAAATTTTATGACGGAACCATAAAAATGTGGGCAGACTGAAAAAAGGCGTTGGGGGCTAGTGAACCAAATTCCGTGTCAAACGCGTGTCTGACACCGTGCGTCTATGCGTAGTAAAGTGTCAACGGATCACGGGTTAGCTGATTAGTTTGTAGCGAGATTTTGATTTGAAATCAAAATTATTCATCATAATGAATAGGTAGGAGCTTCAAGATTGCAAATTTTCTATGGTTACAAGGAACTAATTATCTTGATATGTTGAATTGTTAATATGATGAAAATTTTATGACGGAAGTCACAATAAAAATGCGGGCAGACTGAAAAATGGTGGTGGGGTTTGTGAACCAATTTCTGGTGCGCTTGGACACCCGTGTGTGGACCTTTATTATTCTCTCATGGCAAATTAAGGTTTCGTGATGCCATGTTATGTGAACCGCTGAACACTAAGCTTTTGACACATGTAACTTCTCTTCTTTTTGTCGTGAATTCTTTTCCTCTGCCTATGATTTTCTCAATTTAGGGGCTTTCACCTAAATTTTAGTATTTCTTGATTTGTATTTGTGATTTGTTTCTTCATTATTATTTTTCATGATTGAAAAAAGAGAAAAAAAAACTTTTTTTTTAAAAGCTCAAATAAATAATTTCAGTACATAATCAATCAACAAACTGGTTGGGTTGGATTCCATTTCAACTTCTTCACTTTAAGTCAATTCAAACAAAGGCAAAGTATTTGAAATTAGAATCAAGCAATCAGCAATTCAGGATTGTGGTTTTCACAAAAGTTATAGTTTTTTAAGTAATTATTAGTTAATTACAGAATGTCACTTCCCACCAACTATATTGTAAATATAATTACACAAAAAGCATTAATTATAAAATTTTTTTGATAAAATTGATCAAAGAATTTACCTCGAAAGTTTGGTCTGGAGCCATATGTAATTGTTTGCACGCTTGTAAGATTTTCTTTCTCATCATCAGTAACAAAAACATTATGATTCAACAAGCTCTCCTTTTCCTCATCCCTCCCCATGCCGCTCTCATTGCTTGAGCTCTTCTGCTCCCACTTATTCCAGAAGAAAATAACTATAGCTCCGAGTGTTACTACACTAGCAACCATGCATAGAGTGAACATAAGGCCTTTATACCACCATGAAAAAACTTGATGAGGTTTTATGTAATATAATTCGAGTAAACCATAGAACACGATGAAGCCAATCGTAGATACGAAAACATAAATTCCTGCCCATATTTTATGCCCAGTACCAACCAAACAAGACATTGAAATGCTCGACATTATCAAGGGGCGAAGATAACCCCTTTTCTCGTTGAATTTACCATCTTCCTGCAATGAAGGCGAACAGAGTTAAGGAGCCTGAGTTTATTCACGAAAATTAAGAGCATTTGGGATCACTTTTATCTTTTGTTTTCCATTTGGGAAATTTATATACATAGAACATAATTTTTATATATTTGCATATCTAAACTTTCATGTTTATGTACATATCACTTTGGTGATTTAAAACTATGCATGAAAAGATATATTTCACTTTTAAAAAATAATAATGGTGTTATGTTTTAATAGATATTAAAGATTTCACTGCTATGCGTGTAAATATGAAAGTTTAGATATGAGATATGTAAATACATAAGAATTGTGTGCTATGTATGTAAATTCCCCTTTTTTATTTTATTTTATTTTGTTAATATTTTGATTTGAAGTAAAACATATCTCGTATTGTATTTAAAAACAAGTTGATTTATTTTTAAAAATAAAAATTAAAAACATATAAATACTATGGGCTTCTTTGGAATCAATTTTGTTTTTTTTTTAAATTTTTCTTTTGTTTTAAATACATGTTTGTCTAATGTTTTTTTTATAAAAAAAATTTAATATGTTTTCTAAAACACTCCAAATAACTTTTAGTTAAATTTGTTGCGAGTGTTTTTTGAAAATAAATATGTTTTATTTCAAATCAAAACATAAACAAAACAAAATAAAAAGAAAAAATAAAAAAGATAAGTGTTTTAAAATGGCCACTATACGAATCAAACATGTTTTCAAAACAAAATAAAAAATAACAAAAAATAGAAAATAAAAGTGATGCTAAACTGGCCCTAATGATACATAAAGTATACATACCAATGGAGGTTCTGATTCTTGAGTCACGTAAGTTTGTATTTCAAGATGCAACCTTTCAGAGAAAGATGGACAAATGGATTGTACATCAATTGTTGAAAGAAGTGAGAGCTCCGCAGTTTTTTTGACAGCCCAAATAACCAAAATGTTCTTCGGCAAGTAGGGTTTTCCCTCGTTAGACAGATGAAGAATATCACTCAATATAGCGAAAAAAGGTGAAATTCCAATGCCTCCAGCAATGAGAAGAAGATTTTCATACCTAAAACAGAAGAAAAAACCGAAAATTTTGGTAATTTTGTAAACAATTACTTCTATGATAAAATGTTTTATATAAATAGTGTAATGCTTAAAGAGAACTACTATTTATATTAGGGACATTTACATACATATCACCCAATCATCATGCATTTACATATCTCACACCTAAACTCTCATTTTTACATTTATACCACCCAAATCTTTCATCTCACATAAAAAATGCCACTACTTTAACTTCTAAAAAGTGAAATACACTTTCTCATGCACAAGGAAGGTGGCATGTAAAAATTGAAGTTCAGATGCTAGATAAGTAAATACATAAGAAATGAGTGGTATGTATGTAAATCTTTCTTTTTTATTATAAGAGGTCAATAAGTATACTCACATCAAGTGATATGGTACTTCATGCCCATATGGCCCTTCAACAGAGGCTGTTATCAGCTTAACTTGAGACTGTAAATTATTTTGAGGGTGCTCTGAGACTGTAGTGATGATGTCCCTCAACTTACAAGTCCATTCGCCGAGTACTTTTATAAGAATTGACAAATGGTGTTTGCCGTCCAAAGGACTCGAGGAAACGCTGAACGGGTGCCATTGCAGCCATGACAATTCTCGAACTTGAAGGAAGACGAAACTCAGAGCATTATAATGGAGTCCTACAATGGTAGTGATAAAATGTATGAAAATAACGGACTTACTATTCGGGCAGCATTTCTCATCTTGTGTCAACCAGCTCATATGATTAAAAATAGGGAAATTGACATACATAGCATACAATATTTATGTATTTACTTATCTCACATATAAACTTTCATATTTACATACCTTTGGTTCTTTAAACCAATATTCATGAAAAGGTGTACTTCGCTTTTAAAAAGTGGTAGCAGTGTTATTTTTTATGTGATAATAATAATTTGAGTGCTATGGGTGTAAATATGAAAGTTTAGGTGTGATATATGTAAATTCATTAGTATTGTCCGCTAAAGATGTAAATGCCCTATAATTATAAAAATTTGAAATCTAAGGTGTAGCTTGCGGAGACTAGAAAAATACAGAAGAAATCCAACAAAACAACAGAAAAAAATCCAAAAATATACTCGGTGGCTTGGAGAGGACCAACTCTACAGTCCCGCATGGCCGGCAAGCAGCTGAAACTACATCAACAGTTGTACGTGATTGGCAGAACCTCAGGAAGCGATCGAGAATAAAAAGGAAAATTGCCCCAGCTGCGAAACTGAATATGAAATCTCCAACATGTAGAGCTAAGAAGACGACAAAGATCACGTACAGCTGATGAGTGTAGAAGAAAACTTCGAAGTAAGCCCGCCTTACAGGATGAAGAGATGTCACCCACATCAACAAGCCAGCAGATAGGCTAATAACCCCTGGAAGATTGGCAATACCAATGTCTCTCCAGTTTAGAATCTGTAGCACAAATAATGCATTTCATTGGAATAATACAGAATATGATTCAAAAACATGATGTCCACTGCTATTTAATATCGTTTGGAAGAGCCTATTTTTGGGGCATTTACATACATACCACCCAACCTAAACTTTAATTTTACATTTATAGCACCCATATCTTTCATATCACATAAAAAGTAGCACCATTTTAACTTTTAAAAAGTAAAACATACATTTTCATGCATTAGTGGTCATGCTCTGAAGTCAATTATGGCAATGGTTGTCGCCCTGAAATTTATGTACATCCATCTTCATTAAAAATACTTCTTTTTCGTCATTCTACTAACGATTCCTCATTTCCAGCTGTTCATCATTCACATGTATGTTGTCTTTCGTAGTGCCAACTAACAATTAACAGGAGAACTTGCCAAGTTAGGAGTCCTATATAAAAAGCAGCATTAATAGAGTAATTCTAAGAGACGGCATAATTGTGGGCGTTTTTTTTCAGAAATGCAGAATAATTGAAATGTAGAATACTTAAAATGTTTTTAATTTATTTGGTTTGGTGTACCATAAATATAGGAGATAGTGTTTTATGTTTGGTTTGAAATAAAATGAGATAATTATAAAACTCGGAGGCAGACACCTGTGATGTGCAATATGGCGAACAAGGGACTGTTAGGTATGGCTCATATGCCAAGAATTTGGAGTATCTTGAAATTGGAGAGGCGTGTCTCTTCGTGTGAAGAGGTGTCTCTTGGATTAGTGGGTTGGGGGGAGCGAGGACATGTTGATAATTTATCTATGAGTTTTTATGTCTATATATATGTGTAACCCTTGGGTATGTAACTGAACTCCCCCTCTGAAATAGTGAAATTTGTCACTCTGCTCCCTAGGATGTAGGCATCTTTGCCGAACCTCGTTAAATCTCTGTGTTCTTCTTCTGGTTGTGTGTCTAATCCTATGTTTTCTTCACCCTAAATTTCACAACAGGGACGGTGGTGGTGACCGTCCAATGGAAAGTTGTAGTGTTAGTGGTGGATGATGGGCAACAGTGAAGGGCAGTGGCTACAGCAACCTTTCATACGAGGTATTTAGAATTCAATTGAATCAATTAACTTTCAATTCATCAAAATTGAAATTAAATGTGAGTTTTGAATTCATAAAACTATACATTGCATTCCATTTTCATCTAATCAAACACTAAAATAAAATAAAATAAAATAAAATAAAACTTATTCTATACGTGATACCCAATTAATACAGGTAACCAACAATCACTTAGTCACATCGAGAATAGAACTCTTCCAGTGAGTCCAAGTTATGGAAGTCTTACAGTGAGAAAATGGCAATGGTCTGTCTTCTTTTTTATTCTCCATAATCTTAACTGAAACATACGAGATCCATTTTTCCCTTAAAAGTTGAAGAGGCATTTTGAGCAGATTTGGTAGCACACAACTCTAGATGAAGCGAGGAAAACTTCTTTAAGTACGTGGATGAAGATAGTGCTCAAGTTTCAGCACTCACTTTAACGCATCCTCTAGAATATAATCCTCTTGAAGCACATCTTCTAACAAATCTTAGGATGAAATCTGAATGAAATCTTAAAACAATAGCTCTACAATTCTCAAAATGTAACATTGGACAATTTATTCATAAAAATAAGTCTTATAATCAATTTCACGTCGTTAAGCATTGATTTAGAGTGGCCAATTCATCAAACAGCTAAACATGAAAGGTAAGATACATTTACTTGAGAAATTACTGCATTTCATTCCGGTTTTCGAAAAACTCATCAAGCCAAAAAAATGGTCCATAATAAAATACTTGTAGATCCAAACAACCATTAAAAGTCAGAAATCAAACCTTGACAGAGGAAAACATAGAACAGTCTAGATCTCAAAGAAGGCACCTTAGTAATATCAAGTAAAAGGCCTCTTGATCCAATAGTGAGGTAAATATGGATTTCCCTCCACATCAAGGTATCTAGGTTTCTAATATAATCCTCTAGAGGAAAAGGGGTAGCTCTATGTCCTTATGGTTGAGCTGGATAAGGTGGAAAAGGGTAGCCCTATCTTCTCCTCCGCTGACCCAAACATATCTCACCGCCCCAGCATATAGCTACCACGTATAATGTTAGGAACTCCCTTCATTTTCGTCCTTCTTAACTACACTCACCTTCACATGTCGCCCATACTCAATCTATCATCTCTTGCCTATATACACACACCAGTCTTTGGCCAAGTCGCTCCTCGCTGTGGCTGCCAATCCTTTCTGAAACCCATCGAATTTACTCTCTCTCTCTCTCTCTCTCTCTCTCTCTCTTGTTCAAGCCTTTCCTGCCACCTGGCCTCACAGATCGCCACATTCCTCTTCTTCCATAACCCACAGCCATCTTACCGCTTGAGCTCGATCCTAAATCATCTCCTCGCCCCTCAACGTCAACTCCATTAACTTCACCGATGAGCTAACTCTTTTAGTCATCAACCATCCACTCACATGCTAGAGCTTCCTAGCATAACTCCTTGTATAGTTCCAAATCTAACATCCAGCCAAAGATTTTCATTCCTATACCCTACCCGTCCATCTCCCTGGCCCTTGATTTCTCCATAAAGCTAAAAAAAAAAAAAAAAAAAAGGAGGAAAATAAAGTATGTATTGAACTAACGTCGCTCCAGAAAACTCGTCATTTAATTAACTTTATCGTCGACTCATGAGCAAGTGTATATGCTAAGTGAACTCACACAATGCTTAAGTAACCATACATGTCTTTCTCAACTTGGAGAAAAAATTATATTAATTTTATAGATTTTCTCATGCAGGTGACAAATCCATACACCTTTTTTTTGGGGTTATGAGGAAGAAGACTTTGGACCGCCAAAATTCAAGTATTCATAATTATTTTTCTTGACATGGCAAACAAATTTGTGTTTAGCGTTCTGAGATAGAAGATCCTTGGTCATAGTTTACAACACCCATACACGGTTTCCATATAGCTGCAGGTAAGCCCAACATTCCCCGTAGATCCCCTTTTGTGGGCAAGAAGTTAGGAGGCTGTCAATACTTACACTGACGAAGATTCAAATAGAATTAAATAAAAATTTCCTTTAGTGGACATAAAGTGACTAAAAGAAAAACAAAAAAACAAGAAGTAAATAAATTTTAAAATGAAAAATATGACGTCAATATTGAAAAAAGAATGAACTTGAGAGTAGACTTATGGGTAACTACTCAAAACTATCAAAAACATGAACTACAATAACACATGAAAATGACCGAGAGTTGTTGTTTGAAGGCAAAGTAATAACCTTGCGATCTATCAAAACATTCATGCTGATCAAATGTAAGCAAGCCAATCTTGCTTTGAATACATAATAAGCTTATAGCCCGTGGAAAGCACTGCCGTTTTTTGGAACATGCATGTATAAGCAAACAAAAGGCAGCCTTTAAGAAATTTAAAATGAAAAGTTTGCAAACAAACATGCAAACAATAAAATACAGATGATTTGAAGTCACGTGCATATAGTACAAAATAGCTTTCAAATTTACTTACAATATCTTGAAAAGCGTGCAAGTAAATTTTGTAAGGAAGTGATAAGCGAGCAAACGCATCATATAAATGCATTAAAAGGACATTGAAGTATACCATGTAAATGCACCAAAAAACTTACAAGTACGCTATCTAAATGCAAAGAAAAACATGCGAGTGCACTAAAAATAATGCAAATACATCACCTAAAATTAACACAAATTTACAAGCGCACCAAAAAGCTCATTACAGTACCAAAATCAATATATCCACATATGCTTAGACAAGTGAGCTAGATACTCGAATCAAGATTTCAAAAATGCTAAGCAAAACTAAAAATAAAATGAACTTTGAATTTTGCTCCACTAGAGAAGCATGTCATTATTCTGCACTTCACAAACTTTATTTCTAAACTAACTAATCAAAATACTCACTATTGAGCCAAACCGCTTTGCCTATAGAACAGAATCATAAGTCTCACTTTTATACAAGATCCTTCACATCCTAAGACAGAATAAGATAAAATTTGAACCCCACAAAAGACAAAAATAATAAAGTTCCAAACAAATCATGATAACATCATGATTTCAAATCTTACTCTCTCTACACTATGCTTACAAAATAAATCCAAATATTTATACTTGGTCCTGATATAAGGAGGCAGAGTCAATGAGATTTGCAATGCATCAAATATCTAAGGAGCTGATTGGGATCAATTTTTCTTTTTTATTTTTTTTGTTTTCAAAAACAAAAAAAGGAAACAAACATAAAAACAGTGTTTGTTTACTGTCTTTTGTTTAATTTCTATTTTTTATTTTATGGGAAAACACTTTTGTTTTTAAAATATTAAAAGCGGAATCTTTTTTTTAAAAAAAATACCAAAATAACCCTTTGCCAAGCCGTTGTTTTATATATGTGTGTGTGTGAGAGTTTATGTATTATTAAATAACTTGAATAAATTTTATCTTACCTTCCTTGATCGACCCCTGAGCCACGCGCATACGTGATTCTGGTCCTCTGTACACAAGCTTCTCTGGCTTTAGCTACTGCACGAGCTCAGCCCTTTTTCTCCCATCTTCCTCTTTGTACGCAAGACCTGAATCATACGAGGACTCAAGCTTCCGCTCTCTCCTTACAGAGTTGCAACGCTCACCTTCATCAACTCCTTCGACCATAGCTGAAAACAGCAGTGAAACTGCTCGTCGACGCCGCCTCCCTGTTTCTCCTCCCTGCTTGACAGAGACGTCTGTCGACATTCTTACCTTCGACTACGGGGATGCCCAAATTTGCGCCTGTCGCTCCTCTGCTTTCCAGCTATTTGATTCTTCTTCTCCTCCTCCATTGTTTCCCTCATTTCCTCTCCTACGGTTGCTAAAAACGGGACGTTCCATGGTTCACCATAAAATAATACAAATAAAATACGATCAAGGCAAGTCTTGATATTCTTCAATAGTTCAACCCCTTGAATTGTAAATTATTGGATATATTGGATATGACAGAGACTTCTTTAACTAAGATCAACTTAAAATTATGAACAAACATTCACTCCAAGTTTATTAAATCTTCAAGGATGATTCAACAAAAATCTCTTGATCATTTTAGGTTAACTACTTCCATAAGCTAAATAGAGTTTACAATGAGTCTACAATAACCCGAATGATAGAATCATGAGATCTTCATTGAGTTTGACATCATTTCTCTCATCATCCACTCTAAGATAGGGGTGTTGAATTTTTTTGGATTAAAACCAAAAGTATTTTAACCTAAAACTAAAAATTGACCACCTAATGACTAAGCCTTAATCCAAAGTTTTTTTTCTTCTTTTTTTTTTTTTTGCAAAAAATGATAATTACCAAAGCATCTAATTTGCTACAAAAATTAACCACAAGGCATGTGTCAACAAAAAGCTCACAAATTAAAGAAGCTACTTTGGAAAGTGTTTCATGTTAAATAAAAATCTTAAACTAATAAATTAAACTCAATGACTAATTTACCAAACGGAACTAATTCTAAAAATTTTCCGTGCAAAATTGCCATAGCAATCTTAAACTATTAAGTTAAATTTACTTGTTCGAGCAGTCGTCCCTGCATTGCCCACGCTATCACAAGAAACAGCCCATGCGATGTGAAAATAGCCATGGTTAGATGTCCCAGCCAGACATGATATCTAGTAGCTTGCTCAAATGGAATATCTGTCATTCGGAGAAGAATCGACCCTCTTGAAACGGGAAGAAATAGAAATGCTAGGCAAAACAATCCAATTAAGCCCAAACGAAGCCCCATGATCTCTAGCATCAACTCGCTGCAATTAAAATATTAATTTTCATTAATAGTCAGTTGGAACTCGCAAAAAATAGTGCTAGACAAAAACACTTTCATCTAATTTGCAACTATCAACTTGTGCATTTCTGATTTTTCTACAAAAAGATGATCACTAAAAAGGCACGTTAACTGATTAAAAGACAACAAAGAAAATTGAAGGGCGCCCAGGA
The DNA here is from genome assembly GCA_003013225.1 of Phalaenopsis aphrodite. Classification (NCBI taxonomy): domain Eukaryota; kingdom Viridiplantae; phylum Streptophyta; class Magnoliopsida; order Asparagales; family Orchidaceae; genus Phalaenopsis; species Phalaenopsis aphrodite. The sequence goes on from NEWO01000176.1 coordinate 131,386, forward strand.
AGGCTACTCAATGATAAATAGCATGTTGCACCCTTATAAGTTATCATTAAAGAAAAGTTTAGCTTTCTCCTCAATAAGGGTTTGCTTGCTTCAAAAAAAGTTCAAAAAGGGCAGGAAGTCATAGATCAAGCGAGTTTGAGCAAGTTAACCTCAGTTCAAAATTAAAATTTGATTTCAACTCAAGCAAAGTTTGAGTTGGGCAAAACAAGACCTATTGGATGCTATATATATATATATATATATATATATATATATAATCATATTTTGAGCTGCTAACTTGCTTTAAAATTGAATTGAAATAATCTCAAACGATCCATACACAAATCAAAGCAAATCAGGCCTGAATAGATTAAATGCAAGTATTCATGCAGTGAATTTCGAGTTTCAAATCTAACTGGCGGTCCTAATGTCAGGTTTGATCTTTAATGGTCAAAGAGTTGAAAAGCATAACAACTAGAGGCCATTAATACACATTACACAAGAGTTGCCCTAAGAAAATAAAGGTTAACTCCACTCAAACCTCTTACACTTAAGTTAGATAACAATAAGGATTCGATCTCGTTGAATCAGTAGAGCGGGGTTGTGGTAATCCAAACGTTGCTCATATTCAAGTGAGATGATTTGCTCTGTAAAATTTGAGATTTTTAAGGCTGGCATAAGAATGAAGTTGGAGACGGATCATTGGGCAGAATACGTTAATGAAATAGCGCTTCAAATCTAATGACTAATTGCAGTAGGAATCACAAGGAATGGAATTTAATAATTCTATCTATTAGCATTAACATGCTATGATTTACACCAATTAGTTAGCAAAAAAGTGAAGATGCAAGCAAACCATATTGATTTAAAGTTTCTATAAATTTGGATCACTCCATAATGTATTGAATAACTTGTTAATGGATCTGGGCATAAGAAATTTTTCAATAGCTAAGAATTTCTGAAAGAAATAACAAATATGAGAACAATCTAGTCCATTTTGCCTTCAAAATTATGCTTTCAAAAGAAAGTTAAAATTTTCATTGATCTAAACTAAATGAAGCAAGTCAAGCCAACCTAAAAAGGATCATAGTTTGATTAAGGCTTTAAACCCATACCAAGCGGATCACAAGCTATTGGCTAGTAGAAAAGATGGTGATTGGTTCATAACGAAATAAAATGTGATATCTTCCCAAATCATAGTAGAGGAAGCTCCCTAAGAATCATAAAATTAAACTAAGTAAACTAGGTAAACTTAAGATAGCAAAGCACCTCTAGCTCGAGCTAAGGTAGAAATTCAGGGGTATCAAAAGCTCCCTAAGAATCATGACGAAATAGAAGCATGTGGAGGTGTGCATCTTCTATGGTAAATGAGAAAGGGTGGAGGCTTTTTTGGATTTTATCCATCTACTTGGACTGGCTATAATTTGTTGCACCCCAGGGAAAGGGGACGAGGCACTGCAAACTTGTAGGTGGCACTCACAAGGGCCTTAAGGCTTGCAATATTAAACAAAATTTTATACAAAATGACGCAAATCTTACAGTTTATAAGGTTAAAAAAAAACAAATTATGTGTGTTGAGATGGACAATCTAATGATCTGAGCCAAGTTTTTATTTTGGTTTACTTTAGCTTTTTTTTTTAATTCTTATTTTTTTTATAGCTTTTGTTTAGTTTCATTTGTAGTTCATTTGAAGCATACATATGACCATAATCACTTTAGAGACTTTAGAGAATATGCTGTGTTTTTGAATTTTTATGCTCATTTTGTTGGGTTAAATATTTTTTCTTTAATTTTTTTTATGCTCACTATTTTCTAATTTGGCCACTCTTTTATTATTCAATCACTATTTATAGATTCAGCCCTCTATTGAGGCATCTACATTCTCAAGTTTCAATTTTTTCCACTCCAACAATTCTATATCGGGCTTACCTTAGCTACTTGTTGTTGGCTTTGTCAAGCATCTGTGATTTTTTGTTGATTAGTCTTGTTTTTGGCTTCATAGTCTTTTTTTTTTACTTGGGCTATGATTTAATTTGTTTATTTCATTATCGGTTATTGTTTCATTGAATCCTACGACTACTACTTGGATGATTAATGGTAATCATTTTATTGGATTTTCTTAGAGCATGAATTGCTCACCATAAGTTTTCTTCTTGGGCCTGAATTACACCATTGTTACAATATGTTTTCCGTTTTTGATAACCATGAATTGCAGGCCAAACTTTTTTATTCTAGGATTACCACAAAGCTAAGGATTGTGTTTCAAGTATTGTAGCAAATTTCTAAATTTGCTGTAGCTATGGATTGCACTTTCAATACTATATCAAGTCCTAAAATTCTAGCATTTGGATTCAAAAGTGATACTCGAAGAAGATACTCAAACCATATCAAAAATAGAAATATTATTGTTGAAATCTAATAGGATTGCAAACAAGGACTTTTGAAACTTAGGAAATAGCAAAATCAACCAAAAAGACACCCTAAAACAGAGCTGAAGGTGGTGGCCAGCAGCAGGGTAGCAGTTAGGTGTCGGTTTAGAGGTGGTTGGGAGAGTGCGAGAGTTGGAACTGGTTCTGACAACACCTGGAAATCAGGTGCAGGGCTTATGGGGAGCTGTCTTTAGTGGCTGTAGGGGGTGTTTCGGTGGAAGGAAGGCCGATTGGGTAGTAGCAAAGAAGCAGGTGGGGGGCTCGTTGCAGAAAATGGGTGGGCCAGCTGTCAGTAAGTAGGATGAAGTGGACAAGCGGCCCATACAGGGAAGAGTTTGGCCTGGTGGCCTAGACACTGGGGATGGGGGAGGGTTACGGAATGCTTGTTGGCCTGTTATAGGAATGCTGGCTGGGAGGAAATAACTAGGAAGCAAGCTGCAACCTTCAAGCCGCTGGAAGAGAGGAATTGGTAGTTGGAGTGTTGGAAGGGGATGGAGAGTTGATAATCGACAACTGGGATAGAGATACAGCCGGAGCACCACCGTTTCCGTTGGATAGAGCCCTCAAGGGGAAAATAGGATGCTGGCAGTTGTCCTCACAAACATAAATTAGAAAATAACATAAGCTAAACCCTAAGGCATAGAAACACATATAAATAGAAGAGGGATGGGCAAGAAATGAAAACAGAAAGGAGCAAAAATTCCCGCCTAATTGAAAGAGGGTGGGAGGGCCCAGTTCAGCCACCTCTCTCAACTGAACCATTTCGGGCCAAACTGGCTTAGCTTTTGGAGGAAAACTCTCATGACATTCTCCTGATGTTGTGGGAGCTTCGA
>NEWO01000176.1:136381-168160 GCA_003013225.1 Phalaenopsis aphrodite
GCCCTCAGGTGAGGGGAACGTGAGAGCTCCAAAGTGAGAGCCGGTATCCTCCCAGCCTAGCCGCAAATTCAATAAACAAGCGTAGGATTAGTCAATGTTCTTTATGTCTGGACCAAAGGGTAAAAAATAGGTATGCTCCTATTTGGCATAATATAATTTGAATTAATTCACTTTATCCATTCACTATAATTTCTTGACAAGGAGAACGATGTTTTCTTATATATTGAATATTGCATTCGAACATTCATTAGTATATTTAGTTATTTAATAGTTATTAAAATTACATATTTATTTCAAATACTTGTTAGTGACAGATAAGTAAATTGAACTTTGTTCTTGCGATTAAAGTATTGATTTTATAAAATCTTAGTTCGTAGTTCTAATCTTACTCCTTGTGGGATCGATATCTAGAACTTCATTAGAGTCCTATATTACTTGAGCGATACGTATACTTGCGTTGATAAGTGTGACTTTACAATTATTGAATATTTATTACATCCATATTTATCGAATCTATAACTGTTATTAAGTTTTGGTACAATTGTTGAGGAATTAATTATTTTAGCAGCAGTATTAAATAATTATATTTTTAAGCATATATAAAGTTGCAGTCAAGCCTCCCATTGGATTTCATCTTTCATATCTATAGTCCACCTTCGGCAGATCCCTCTCCATATCTCCTCCCGAGAAGGCTCGGGCATGTATCTCAATGGTGATTGGACGTGAGAGAGGGCTAAAAATTTAATTTAAGGTTGCTGATTTTAAAATTCAGTAAGAGGAATTGAGGGTTAGGTCAAAGTTTTGGCTATGGTTAGAAATAGGAAAGAAAAAAAGTATGTGGGGGTGGTTTGGGAAGAGATGGATGCTAGGAAACCCTGGGATAGAACTAGGGTTGGACTAGCTCTGATACCAAATGATACCGGAAGAAGGTACCCAAACCACAATAAAAATTGAAATATTTTTGTTAAAATTTAATAGGGTTACAAACAAGGACTCTTGGCACTTAAGGAAAATAGTAACATAAACCGAAAAGACACCCTAGGATGAAGCCAAAGGTGGTGGTCGACAACAAGACAACAGGTAGGGGTCGTTTTGGAGGTGTTCGGAAGGGCGCGACAGTTGGAAGTGGTTCTGACAACACCTATCCTAGTGGTTGTAGGGGGTGTTGCGGCGAAGGGAAGATCGGCTGGGCAGTAGCAAAGCAGTGCGTGAGTGCGCTCATTGTAGGGAATAAGTGGGTTGGCTGTTAAGAAGCAAGAGGGAGTGGACAGGCGGCCAGTAACAGAGAAGAGTTTGGCATGGTGCCCCTAACACGGGGATGGGAGAGGGTTACAAAAGGTTGTTGGTCTGTTATAGGAATGTTGGCTGGGAAGAAATTGTTAAGGATGGAGCCTGATTCGCGACCACGCTCCCGCTCCTTACCCGTTTCGCGAATCGGCAACATCACTCCCTCTGTCACGAAACGTCGCGACTTCTGCCCCCCACTCCCGCTCATATGTTCCCTCCATCAGCCTCCTCTTGCGATAAAAGGTATCACACGACTCTCCTTCAGATTGGACATGACCTTTTTTGTGTTCTTTTTTGGCAGTTCTGCTTCTACGGGGCAGAGGAAGAGAAGTGCAAGCAGTAGTTCGTTGCAGCAGAATGAAGAAGAGTGTTCTCCCTTTGCTTCTTCTTGGTGGCTTGTGGTAGAAGAGAAATTGAGTTTATTTCTCTTGTAAATTTATCTTCTTCGGTGTATCTCGGTGTAGAGAGAGAAGAAGAGAACAAAAAAGTGAGAGGTCTTTCTTGTAAGAAAACAATCGATTGGTGTATATTCCTCAAGTAGTAAAATCCTCTGCAACTTCGTGGACGTAGGCAATTTGTCGAACCACGTAAATCTATATATTCCGCAACATTACTATTTTATGGTGTAAATTTTCTCGTTCCAATTTTTCGCTTTCTTCGCCGATCGTTCTTTTATTTTATTTATATACCACAACAACTAATATCAAAGCTTTGTTCGAATCTGAGGAAGAATGATGGTTGCAGATAGAGTGAAGGTTTCAGCGATCAAAAAGTTTGTGGCACGAATTTTGGTTATTGGAGAATCCAAATAAAGGATTACCTCTATGGGAAGAAACTTCATCTTCCGTTACTGGGGAAAAGACCTGAAAGGATAGATGACACTGAATGGAATCTGTTGGATCGACAGGTTCTGGGGGTTATTCGATTGACATTATCGAGGTCTGTTGCACACAACATCATTAATGAAAAGACAACTACATATCTCATGACAGTCTTATCATGTATGTATGAAAAGTCGTTGGCAAATAATAATGTATACTTGATGAAGAAGTTATTCAATTTGAAGATCGCGAAAGGTGTTTCTATTGCTTAACACCTGAATGATTTCAATATTATCACAAATCTATTGTCGTCCGTTGAAATTGATTTTGATGATGAGATAAGTGCACTGATATTGTTGGCATCATTGTTAAATAGTTAGGAAATAATGAGAATGACAGTTAGCAGCAGGTAAATCTAAATTGAAATATGATGATATTTGTGATTTAATTTTGGTTAAGGGAGTGCGCATGAAAGATTTTGGCGAGATCTCAGGTACGAGTTCGGCACTGAGTGTTGATTTCAGAGAGAGGTCATAAAACAGGAACTCATATAGAGAGAGATTAAAATCAAATTATGATCGGCAGACAAGCTGCTGAAATTGTGGCAAAGCTGACCACATAAAGAGTAACTGCAGAAATCCTAAGAATATGGAAAATGATAACGCGCTAATGTGATATCTGAAAAAGTATATGACGCACAGTAAACTGACAGTTCATAGTTCTCTTGATAACTGGATATTGAATTCAATGACTTCTTTCCATACAACACTCCATCGAGAATTGATGTGAAATTATGTTGTATGTGATTTTTGGAAAGTATATCTGGCAGATGAAGAAGCTTTGAATGTGGTAGAAATTGAAGACATTGACATTGTACTTTCAAATAAGAACAAATGGACTTTGTAAAAGGTCAGACACGTTCTTGAGTTGAAGAAAAATCTCATTTCTATTAGGCAGCTCAATGAGGGTGGTCATTTAGTAATGTTCTCTGATAGCACCTGGAAGGTTGCAAAAGAAGCATTAGTACTAGCTTGGGGTAAGAAAACTGACACATTATATATGACTACCTGTTCAGCTCAGCTTTTGGAGGGACATCCCTTGTCAAAATGGCTATTGACTTTGAGTCTTTTGTGATCATAAATAAGATATTTCTAGGGCATTTAATAGACATTGATTACTTCATTAAGTTTTTTATCTCTCCTAAAAATGCATGTTAGCTAAATGTAACTTTTTCGGCTAAATGATAGTTTTGATTAAAAAAATTAAGGGAAACATATCGATGAGAAGTTAACATCTAAAATTTGTGGTGAATTATTTTCTTCTTACTTTTTATCTCCTTGCATGTGTAATTAGTCAAATCTTGCACAATATAGATTTATGTTTTTGATATGATTTTCATTGAACCTAAATTTATTTGCTAAATGTTATTTGTACATAAAAAAATCTAGTTTGAGAGAAATTCTATTTATTCTCATAATTTGTTCAAATTGAGATTAATTTCTCTGAAAACTAAAGTTTATGGATTGTGATATTTGATTCTTTGAGCCTTTTGTGATAATAAATAACATATTTCTAGAGCATTTAATAGACATTGATTACTTCATGAAGTTTTTTATCTCTCCTAAACTTAGGTGTTAGCTAAATGTGATTTTTTAAGCTAAATGCTAGTTTTGATTAAAAAAATTAAAGGAACATATCGATGAGAAGTCAATATATAAAATTTGTGGTAAATTATTTTCTTCATACTTTTCATCTCTGTGCATGTATAATTGCTCAAATCTTGTACAATTTAGATTATTAATTCTTGTATGATTTTCAATCATCATGTGATTATCATTGAACATGAATTTATTTGCTAAATTTTATTTTTATATAAAAAAAAAATTAGTTTGAGAGCAACTCTATTTATTCTCATATTTTTGTTCAAATTGAGATGAATTTATCCCAAAACTAAAGTTTATGGATTGTGAATTTGGTTCTTCGAGTCTTTTATGATCATAAATAAGATATTTATAGAGCATTTAATAGACATTGATTACTTCATTAAGTTTTTTATCTCTCTCCTAAGGTTAGGTGTTAGCTAAATATGACTTTTTTCAGTTAAATGCTAGATTTGATTAAAAAATTTTAAGGGAAACATATCAATGAGAAATCAATATCTAAATTTTTGGTGAATTATTTTGTTCTTACTTTTTCATCTCCTTGCATGTATAATTGGTCAAATTTTGTACAATTTAGATTTATGATTCAGATACGATTTTCAATCATCATGTGATTTTCATTGAATCTGAATTTATTTGCTAAATTTTATTTGTACATAAGAAAATTTAATTTGAGAGCAATTTTATTTATTCTCATATTTTTGTTCAAATTGAGATGAATTTCTCCCAAAACTAAAGTTAATGGATTGTGAATCTAGTTTTTCAGTGTGTGTGATTCTGAATATAAGCTTAAACCTTAAAAATACTCTACATCTAATATCAAACCTTAAAATTTATCACCGAGTCAAAAAAAAAGTACACAATTAGATAAATCAACAAAATAGTTAAATATGTTATTTAAATGTAATCGGTTAAGTTGTGACTCAATATAAATTCAATATAACTATGATGAGTTTTATAAGCACATTCAATGGGAGGTATAGTCTTAAGGACATTTCAAGTTGGATAAAAAACTAGAAAGAATTCTTCACATTACACAATCAATATGATTCTCAAAGAATTAAAAATATTAAATCGAACGTAATGGGCATGCTTATTCATTTTGATGAAATTATATCGCTTAATCTACATGAGTTAATAAAAATCAGAAGCATAAATGAAAAAAAAAATATTTATTATTTAATGGAATATAGAGTCAAATGTTATAATCTAGCTAAGAATTTTAAACACCTTGTAGTATGTTTGTATATTATCTAAAGTTCAAAAGTTTTTTAACTAAATATTACATGCCTCTAGTGACGCGGGATATCTCTCATGTGGGGTTACCCACAACTAAAGCAGAAGCCGATTCATGTTTGGACGTAATTTTGTGGTCGTGGAGTTAGCTGATCCTATGAAGCAACTCTTAGTTATCATATTACTATGCATTTTCTTTCTTAATTTTCTACGGGAATTTTTTGTGTATTTTATTTGGGACAACCGTCGACATCTGTTCCTCTCCCTTCGAGGGTTGCATCTAAGGGATGTGTGATACTCTAGTTTTTTCTCTCTCCTAAGGTGATGATTATCTTCTTTATTCCCTTCCGCACCTACCTTACAACGCTCCTGACCATTCCCCATCGCTGCAACAACCCAGAACAACACCCATTTGTTGTTTTCACTGCACTCTTCTCATTGCAGCTCTTCTTGCTCGTGGCCACTGCTTGGACAGCCGCTCCTTACTGTCCTGCAGTCCACCACTTAGTCCCTTCGCTATCATCATCCATAAAACAACAAACTTGTTGTTTTCCTGATGTCACCTAGTTGTTCCAACATTTTCCACCACATCTTGTTGTGCCTCTTACCACCCCACTTGCTACCCTCGCCGTCCTAGCCTCCACTTCACTGCCAACATAATTCCAACCCCTTTTTTTATTGTTCCAAACACCATAGTCTCCTACCTCTGCTCCCCGAGCACCTAGCCAATCTCCACCCCCATGGATCAAGCAATTCCTACTGTGAGTTTGTGTTGTGTTTGTTGTAATTTTCCTTTCAAGTGGTTCGATTGTGGCTGCCTCTTTCAGTTAAGGGTGTCAATTCAGGTAGGCGGTCGGGTTCGGGTCCTATTCGAAAATGACCCGATCCTGATCGCCTACCTGAATTTTACTTCTCTGACCCGAAGCCGACTCAAAAAATATTCAGGTCAATCTGGACTTAAATTTTCGAGTCATGTTTGCATGTCAGGCCAACTTTGACACCTAGAATTTGGGTCGGTGGGTCGAGTTCGAATCTAACCCAAAAATGACACCAAGCCCAAACTGAATAATAGACGTGTCGAATTCTCTGACCCGAACTGTTGGCGTGTCGGATCAATTTTTGACACATCTACTTTCAATAATAATGTTTAATTTTCCTATTTTGATTTTGGTTAACTTCAGTATCATTTAGTATCCGAGCAAAGTTAATTGGTATCATTTGTTATTTGCAAATAATTGTCATAAAGAAAATTACAAATTCAAAACTCCATCTATTCAAATCTAAAATTGCATGTTTCATCTAAATTAATCATTATGATGTAAACATGTTGTCTAACCATACAGGTATATCATATTGGTATTGTTCATATGTTTAAAAATTTCCCCACCATTTATTCCTTTAGGAATTAATTATTGTGTCATTAAGGGTGTAAACGAGTCAAGTGGAGCTCGAGTCAGCCTCTACATGAACTTGAGCTTAAATAATTAATTGAGTTTAAGCTCAAGCTCAAGTCTACGAGTTCGAGTAGGCTCATAAGCCAGCTTGTTTACTATAAAAAAAATATTAATTTAAGCTATTGTTATAATTAAAAAACAGATACAATGAGTAATTAAGAGATAAATAATAATAAACCACTTATTATAAAATATCAAATATCAAATTTTTAAATATATTTAATAATTTAAACATAAAATCTTAAAATTAAATATATTTTTAGTTCATGAGCTCCTTATCGAGCTGAGTTCAATCTATCTCACAAGTCATCTTGGCTCACTTACACCATTAAGTGCAGTTTTCAGTAATCAATATCAATTAAGGCTCCGTTTGGCGATGCTGCGAGGTTGCGGCACGGTGTCGCGCCGCTAAAAATTGGTGTTTGGGGGGGCAGTAAGCATGCGGCGGGCCGCGATATAGCCCAAACGCAGAACGCGGTGAACAACCCGTGGCCCGGCTTCCTCTCTCGACTATTTACCCGATTACCCTACCCTCGATTCTTATTTCTTCCCGTGAAAGAAGACGAACTGCGATCTGCACCCCTCGCCTCCTCTTCTCTGACAGCTTCCAGCTCTTCTCAGACACATATCACACAACCAAGTCGCTTTCTCCTCTCTTCTCGCGAGTTTCTCACATGTAGGGCCTCTTTCTTCTGATAAGATTTTTTTTTCTGTTTTTTCGAAATGGAACATAGGCGACTCTTTGTAGTTCAGAGAGAACTTTTTGGTGTTCATTTTTCTTTTTGTGCGGAAGTGGGTTTTCCTTATAAAACCTGTTGTTTGGTCTATAACCAGGGTTCGTCCCTCCCTGGGAGTGTCTCTATGGCTTTTTAGTTGTTGTCCTAGATTGATTCCTGTCACTACTTGCGGCAGTTTTCGTTTCCAGAAAGAATACTGCTAAGCAATCAATTGTTTTCCTGTAATGTCGCAACCACTTTGTTATTCCTAAAATATTCATTCTGCAATACATGAGACCCTGTTATAGAAATAAAATAGTTGAGTTACAGCAATAGGAATCCCTTTACAAGGAGAAACAGTTGCAATTGTAATCCAATTACTTGAACCAAACCAATAAGGGATTACAAAGGTCAGGAATATCATAACTAACGTGAGCACATCACGTTCTTATAGGCATTATCAATAGAGTTTTTAGAAATAAAATAAAATAAAAAATAGTTCGGTTACTGTTTTTATTTGAACTTTTTCTTTAAACATATCAAATTTATGACTTATAGGATTGGCTAAAAATTTGTATAAGTTTATTTTTTATATGTTAAGCTTGTAAAGTGAAGTTCTGCTTCTGATGTATCATATATAAGACTGTCATTATTCTATTCCGAACAGATTAACTAAACAGGAGCGGAATTGTCATTTTTCTGAAAACAGTTGTCTCACATAGCTACAACAAACAACCAGCAAGTTTCCCCACAGCAGCTTCTTGGGGCAGCGCAGTTGTAGCTAAAAAACTGAAAAGCTGCAGCTGCAGCAAACAGACTATAAGACACGAAATTATTTAGAATTCTCATAACTTATATTATATCACATTACTCATTTTGCCCAATTTGTATTAAATATTTGTAGAAAACTGACTATTAATTAAAACAACTAAAAGTTAGTTGGTTGATATAAAAACACGTTTGAAATTTAAACCAAGTGATCAAGTAAGCATTTATTTGTATCATAAAATATTTTTTAAGTGACTTTAAGAGCTAATTAACATAAAGGCAATGCCATAAAAGATCATGAAATTGACGTGACTGCCTTAAAAATATTGGTAATAATATAGTCTGCAATTTATTCAATTTGACCTTATTACATGAACTAACCACCAATGTATTGGATTATTCTCTATTTTCATCTCTTCTTTGGGAACTCGTATTCAAGAATTTACCAAATAGCCATGCACGTCTTATTCCAAGGAAGTGCAGCATTTATGCCCAAACTCTGCTTACAAATATCAATTGAACAATTCACCGATGCTGAATTATTTTCATCCCTAGAAAAGTGAGGCAAAACTCAAAATTTTTTGCCATAAAAAATATGAATCATGCAAGTTGAGACAAACAACTAGATGATTTTAGTAGTGTTTTTACTTTGGTCTACAATGATTTAGCTCATTGTACATTAATGATAATAATCCCAAAAAAATTGTGTTAGTTTGACTAGGTTCACTGTTGGTTCTTTGGTACACTATTCTTGGAAAAATCAATAGATCACCAAACGTAAAACAACTAGAACTACCTACAACTCGAGGCTTGCCAAAACTAAAATCACCAAAAACCTCAAGTAATCTAGAACCAAATCTCATCAAGTCAACCAAGAATCAGCCCTTGATCTTAGGTATTAAAACAGTCAAATGGACTCACGATGTCACCTACTTTCCAAGATTATTCACCCAAAGAATTCAGCTACTAGCCCTAAGTTTTTCCCATCGGACAAGGGGTTCACACTGTGTATTTTACACTATGATGCCAAACTTGGTCTTGAAGAATGAATAAGGGGCCACTAGTTGAGCATGGGCATCATCTAATCTCAACCTTTATGTCAAATCTCTTAGAATCTCACTATGATTCTTCTCATAATCCCTCTTTCTCACACTCAAAACTATCTCTATAGTTCAATATTATTAGCCCTTCTTTGTCCAAAGGTCCTCGCCAAAGAAAATGTCTGAGTTCTAGTCTCTCTTTTATCTTCTACTTGTTAAGCTCAATCTTTATCTTCAGTAGAATCTTGATATATTTTTACAGACAAAAATGTGAATTCATTTAATGTGGTGTAAATAATAATTTTTAACTTTCAGGAAAAACTATTTCCAAACATCGATGTGAGGTTAGCATTTCTTATTAAGTGAATCTATTTTTGTTCATTTTTCATCTACATATTTTGTGATTGAGTTATATGTATTATTGAAATTATCAAATCTCTTAAAAATTGAATTTTTGATAGCGATGTGATTTTTGATCTCATGTGACTTTCATTTATTTTTCATTCAGTCCATCATTAAATTATTGTTTGAGTTGGATTATACTTATTCTCTAACTTTCGTCAGAGATAAAAATTTTCCCAAATTAAAGTTTTTGGCCTGCCATTTGATTTTCGTGTCTGTTTTTTGGCATCTCCTTGAAGATCTGCACTAAAATGTCTCAAAATCTATGATGTTCTGCATCACAAAAAAATAAGAAACACGCACTTCAACTTTAGAAAATGAGTGAAGGTTAATCGGCTTCAACCAAAGAAAAGAAATGAGGCTACAATACCTTTTTTCTTTCAATGTTATTGAAGATCCCTCAATCATTCCATGGCTTTGGACTATATATGCAGCAAGAGACCAAAAAACATATGCAGCAAATAGAACTATTCCAATCAGCTCTGCAGCAGAGACAACACCAAAGGGTCCATCCACAAGAACAGGAAATGTCCACAAACGATACCTTGGAAACTTATAATTGCTCCTCCTGTCAGAGAAGTAAAATTCATGAACAAAACAGTTCATCAGAATCGCTTAATTCATCTTCCTATTACCACTTATATACATCAGAACAAATTAATTGACATGAGATTTATTTATTTATTTATTACTGTGTTGTCAGAAAGCTTCATACTCAATTTTCTCTCCAGAGAAGGCAGCTACATATATAAATGCCAGGATTGCAATGACGAGAATCGGAGCACTGAATCCAAGGAATATACTTCCTGCAAATTCGCACAAATAATAACAATAAACCATGTAAAAGTTCCTCTCAGGTGAAAAAAATTTGATTATTAGAGCAGAAAACAATTCCAACCTGTGACCCCGAAAATAGATCCTCGAGTAGATTTAATCCATTTTGAATATAATTTTTGCACAAACTCTGTCGGGAAGAAAAATATTGCAGCAACCCAGACAACAAAGATCACCCACATCAAGGATTTAATCACAAATTTTGCCAGAGTTTGCAGAATAGCCCTGTTCTTTGAGTACCCCAACTCCAATTTTCTTTCCCTTAGAAGGGGCGCCGAAGCTGAGAGATCAGCCATGTTGGAGCCAAGTTGACCTAATTCTACCAGTGGCGGTTGGTTTCCTCAACGGTCATACCAGAACATTACCATAATCATTCCTTTTATATGCAGACAAACGGATCCCATGATAGCAGTCCCAATCATCTCATCCATCGAGTAAGACGTTTGAGGCTCTCATAACCGAACACAAAAGAGTGAAAAATAAGAGGGAGAACAAATTACAGAGAACAGCAAATAAAACCCTAAAATCGACTCAATTTTAAGAAAAAGAATAATAAAAAGGGGATGAAGATAGATGAAACTAGAAGGATGCTAATAAGATAGTCTGCTATAATGTCCATCACGCATTCTACCTGATTAATTGTATATAGATAACAAAAAGCTTACGCCACATAAAATGAGAGAATAAAACATATAAAAACAAGGAAGGATTAGCGTTCACTCTTTTCCAAATAATTCTTTTCGTCCAAATTTAAGTGGCGGCCATTGCTGGACTGGTTTGAAGTCTGGGTTCCATATGACGCTGACCCGATTGGAGTAGAAAAGAAGAGAAGCGATAAGAGCGACGCAGCAATAGCAGCATTGAAGACTGTTGGAAGAAGACAGTCCAGGAGAGCATTCAAGAAGATAAGGAGGAGGTCATCGAATTGAAGGTGCTCGAAGTCGTGAATGCAGTGAGTGCGGTCGTACTCATATCCTGATCTGGATGGAAGAGATATTTGCATGTTTAACTTAAAATTACATACATACCCCGCAATTTACTAATTTCAATATATATATATGAATATTATAGATTTTTTAAAATATATAATTATTACATATCATGAAATTTTTATATATTAATGTCTACGTTCTTATCAGATGTGTTAACATCATATAAAATTATTTTTTTTAAATCAAAATATATTTTTTCATTTAAAATTTTATGGCACAAAAATATAATAAATATAAATATAAAACTATGAATATTAGATATGTAAATCCAGAAGATTCATGGCATAGAAATAAATATAATCAAGTTATTAATATATGTGCGTCTTCCATGCCGAAAATTTATAGCTCTAGAGCGATAATAGATAGAAAAGTAGCGAGAAAATATAGTGAGAGTTTTTTTGTGAAAAAATTCTAAAAGTGAAAAATCACGGGGTCTTACTCAATCATATTAATCCATAATAAATGTGTAAGAACAATAATGCGCTCTTTCTAAAAAATGCGAGAACAAGATTAATATTTTACAACATATGCAACATTTATCGTTATATAGTGTTCAAAATAATGTAGCTATCAGGAACAATCACCTTATTTGACAGTAGCAGGTGATGATGGTGGTTGATAGCTACAGATGTCGAAAGTTATCACGGGATCTTTAGTATGGTTATTATACGTTAGGATTGCATTTGGGATACGATGGTAGCAAGTTGGGGGGTCCTTGGAGCAATGAGCATGTACGAACAAAGGTGGTCAATGCAGTTGGAGGTCGTCGGCGGTAATTGGCGACAACGTAGACTATAAGTTAGCATTGGGTCTTGAGACCAAAACAAGCTCTATAATTTCTTCTCTTCCCCTACTCTTTTCAAGTGAAGAAAAATGCATATTTATAGCCTTTAAGAGAGGGTGTGTTGGTCTTTTGATGAATAACTTCCTCCAACACGTGAGTGTATGACCAATATTAACCCCCTTCATCAACAGGTCTAATATGTTATATGAATGACTTAAGATTGTATTGAGGTAATTGATGGAACACATGTAGATGCACACACATCCAGCAGTTAAAAGATCGCATGCATTAGACGTTATAGTTTACCAGCATAAAATGTTATGGCTCTATGTGATTTTAATTTGTGGTTTCTTTTTATAATGGTTGGATAAGAAGACAACACACATGATAGTTGAATATTCAAATTTTGTACTACTCTCAAATACATATTTCCACAACCGCCTCCAGGTTTGCTTGAATATGCATAAATTTAAAATAAAATAAAAAAACACTGCAATACTAGTAGTCATACTTTTAAAATGGAAATATTATTTAGTTGATGTTAGATATTCAATACAAAGATGATATCTCAAACTCTTTCTTGATATAAAATATTATATTCCTAATTTTGAAAAAGGTAAAATGATAATTTGGGGCAAAAAAGAAATGTTTAACAAGTGACACTCATCTTTGCGTGATTTTATTAAGAGTGCATTTAGGATTTGGAAAAAAATGGATTATTCTACTAGATATGTCCACATATCCTCGTTAAAAAAGTGAAGATTGTGGTAGCTATAGTAGATCTGCATGATCACATTCATCGGCATTCTTCATGTAGTTATATTGATTTTAGCATTACATGTGAAAATCAATTAAAAAAACCTATTGAAGCATATGAATATCGCTTAGGGTATTTAATATCACAAGTTAATTGTGATTTAACTGAGTTATGTACATAGGATGCGAAAGATGATGAGGAGATGATAGAGTTGAGAGGATAAATTTAAAATATAATAGTTAATGGGTAAAATGATGTATACTATTTTTTATTTATTCATGTATTATGTGCTGTGAAAATGCCTAATTTTTTCTATAAGTACTCTTTATGAGATGAGGTTCGCGTAATACATCAATTTGTTACAATTTATTTTTTAATTCATTCAACATGTATTTTCTTACATGAGCAACCATGGGTGTAATATAATTTTTTTTTTCTTGCATGTGTTTTGTTATTGCTTTGGATGTTTCTAATGAGATATATAACCATAGGGGTTCCTCCGAATGACCTATATATTGTTGTGGATTTTTACATATATGAAATCTCCAATCAGGGCAACGAGGATCCCCTTCTTTTTCAGTCGTTTGGTTGTTGTCGTTTTTTTGGAAGGTCTTTATGGTGATATGTTTTTGTGACATGTATGAGCTCTATATTACATGATTTAAATGTGACTAAGATCCCATTTCCTTGGGGTCTTCTGTTTTCTTAAAGTGAGATTATTTGTTGGTGTATTTATTCTGAGACCTTACAATTTTATAAATCCTTAATTATGTGTTTTTCTTATTTTTATGAGTTAATTTTTTAACTTGCTCGTTGCACTATTAAGGCAAGCTAATTTTATGTTTGTGATTTTAAACTTGTAGAAAATATGAGATCGATAACTTTCAGTGTCTCTGTAGTCATGCATTTGTGACTGTGAATTGCATTGTTCAATACGTACATCACTAAGGGAAAATAGTTCTTGAAGAAAATTTTACGGGTGTCCAAGGAATGGATCAACATAGGACTATAACTTTCTGAAGTGGGTGGATCAGTTAAACGATTCCACCTCAGATAGTGATCAGGCGTGAAGAGTGTCTTCGGTGGAAAATTTATCTCCTAATATTGATTGTCTGCATGTTAAATTCAATATTATGATAATTTTAATTGTTGTTTAATATTTGTATCTTTTTTATTTTGATTGTTGTATTACTCATTGTTAAGTGAGATGTTAGTTCTAGATGTACTATATGAATTTTTGAGTTTTTTGGGGTACTTAATATAATTTTTGTTTTCTTTTATGAGTTATTCAATCTGGCTATCTTATAAACAACACAACAGTATAATGGGGAAAATATATTTTTTATGTAAACAGTTGCAGCGCAGGTTGTACAAAACAAACTGATACACAACTTCTTGCAACAACTACTTAGCAAAGTTGCTACGCAAGAACTTTTTAAAAAGCTACAATTGCCCCAAACAAACCCTTGAGGTGCATTTGGGGAAGTAGAGAGATGGTAGTACGATGGAGGTGCAATGACAATATAGTGTCCCAACATGCTTTATATTATTTGATAAAACTGTATTTGTTAGCTTTTTCAAAATGGTATGGTTGGAAGATATATTTTGTAATCTAAGCTGGCTAAGGCCCCGTTTGGGGCAGCTTAAAACTGTGGCGACGTTTTTGAAAACGCCGCTTTAATGTTTGGTAAACACGTTTTAGGTGCGATTTTAAAACCTATGTTGCGTTGTTTAGTGTAAACAGTAGATGCGAGCCTATAGCCGCGGATCGCGTTTTTCCCGTACCATTTTCCTCTGTTGCCCTCGCGTTGCTCTCGGCCCTGTTCTTCGCTCCCGCGCGATCGTGCTCTAGCTACCGAGAAGAATCGGGGAGTGATAAAGAAAATCATACATCGATATCCTTCATCTTCTCTTCTTTGCGTTTTCGGTCGATCGTGCTTGTTCTTATTCAAATCGTTTTTGGTTGCCCTGTTATTCGCTCGATCGAGCCTGCCCTAGCTACCCGAGAAGAAAGCATATAGTGGTAAAACAAATTTGTGCACCCTGATCTCCTTCCTCTTCTTCTTCTTTGTGTTTTCTGAGTTTTTCCTCTCCGTATCGTATACCGCTGTGTATTTTTTCATGCGGTTATAAGGGTTTCATGGCGTTCTTGTGTGATTTAACTATTTATGGTTCATGATTAATGTTAGATCCATACGAAAGAAGACCGTTTACATTTTCTTTAGTAAGAAGCAATTTTTTTAGGGTTTTGATGTGCGAGATCTACCAGGTTTTTGAGAAATATGCTCCCACGTTTGATTCATAATAATGCCAGAAATGTGACAAATATTTATGTTTTGATGTTGCTTATGGTTGTTGTGATAGAACTATTTCTGTTGTGAAATTGCCAGTTGGATGATGCTATGGTTACTGTCAAGTTTTTTAATTCTTATAAGGTTACTGTGATACAAATGTCACCATATTTGAATCTCTAATCAGGCTTGCTAATAACACAAAATTGACGCTGATGTTGAATATATATTTATTTATTTATTGCTAATGCATCTCTTTGCATAAAAATAGTTATTGAAAATAGTAATTTGTGTATCTCTTTGAAGGATTTTTTTCCCTTAAGAAGTTGAGTTAGAGTGACAAAAATGTTATATTGCAGTTGATTGTCCTACACTTGTACAAAAAGTCTACAATTATATCAATATTTTTTGTTCAAATTTTAAAAAGCATGCAATACTTGTTGTGAATATGTCATTGCATTACATACATGTTGTCTTATCGTCCGTTCAAGTGACAGTAAAAAAATGAGTAAGTCTAAAGAGTTTGGATCATCAGCTATGTGGGATAGAGAGACTACTAATATTTTTTGTGATCTATGTCTGAGGGAGGTCGAATTGGGCAATCGACCACTACTTATTTTTATAAAGAATGTTGGCATAATCTCACGACTAAATTCAAGGAAATAACTGAAAGAGATTACGATCGAATGAAACTCAGAAACAAATGACACCAGTTGAAAAAATACTGAAAATTATGGAAAGAGCTCAAAATGGGATCAGCTGGATTGAGATGGGATTTGCCAAAGCGGACAATTGACGCACCTGAGGAATGGTGGGCAGAAAAGTTAGAGGTAATTACCTCACTACTTCAACTGATTTTTAGATTCAAATGTTTTGAATATTGATTACATTTTTCTTGTTGTTACAGGTAGTGACAGCGGAAAAAAATTCAAATTTACTGGCATTGAACCAACTTTGGAGGATAAGTTGGATGGTATGTTTACTGGCGTTGTAGCAACAGGAGCTCATTTGTTCACCTCAAATGAGCACGGCTTTGCAAACTTAGCACAGGATATGGAGACGGAGCATATGGGTGACTCAGGAGAATGTCCCAGCCAAATCTCCATAGATATCCAATCCATTGGTGGAACAAGCGTCCCCGACCTTCAAAAAATAAAAAAAGGTTTTGCATTTGTTAGAGGTTCTATTGATACCTTGATTAAAACTTGCAAAAATAACTCCAATTTGGCTATGGACACCACTATTCAGAAGTGTGTTAAAAACCTTAACACATATCATGGTATTAAGGAAGACCAAGCTATGTTAAGTATGTCAAGGTGTTAGGGAAATTTACCCGCAAACAGTTCTTTGAGACTTTGGACCCAGAATTTTGTCTTCCCTATTTGTGTTTTTTTATTAAAGATTGAATGTCATTATTGTAACTTCATTACTACTATTGAGTTACATTGACTATTTATTTGATGAACTTTTATATATTTATGTCTTATGTAGTGTTATTGTAATGGACTCGTTTAATGTGTTGTATTTTTATGTTTTGAATATCTAGTCTACGTATTGTTGGCATTGTCACATGTTATTTATTATCTTTTTTTAAAATCTATCATTTTTCAGATTTTTTATTATGGATGAAGCACAAATTAATCAAATTTGCATTGTTGCTCTCACAGTTACATTGCTAAACCATTACTACCATGGATATGTTGATCGAAACTCATGCATGAAGTTTAGTAATATCGGAGATAGATGGATAAGGGAGTTATTACGTGTTCACCCGACACGTTTTGCAAATATGTTTGGTAGACAAAAGTAATTTTTCTGGACCTACTTAATGAACTTCGGACCCTTCATGGATTGCATGGTTCATCAAGAACAACAGTTAGAGAGGTATTGACAATAACACTTTACATTTTATCTTAGGATGAATCCATTAAAGAAGCTATGGAACGATTTCAACGTTCTACAGAAACCATAAGTAGATATTTCTCAGTAGGGTTGAATGCGCTTGTGAGTATGGAACGTGAAATTGTTAAGTCAGATGACCCAACATTCCATTCCATCCCCACACATGTTGCAAATAACCCTCGATATATGTCGTTTTTTGAGGTGCGTTCCCAATTTAAATTTCAATTACTACAATTTTATACGTGATTTTTTTATTGAAAAAATCATCCATCACTGGATTGCATCGGAGTTATTGACGTAACACATGTTGACATACGTATTCCCAGCACAGAGAAAGTTGCATACATTGGTAGGTGCGGATCCCCAACAAAAAAAGTAATGGCTGTTTGTGATTTCAACATATATTTCACCTATGTGATTGCTGGTTGAGAAGGTAGTGCACACGTCAGTCGTGTTTTCAAGTTTGCTACTAGCAACAAAAAATATGGTTTCCCTTATCCACCTCAAGGTATGACATTTGTGTTTTACTATTGACCATCCAAATTTCTATAAAATTTCTAAATACTAGAAACATCTTACACAAGGAAGTTCTATTTGGTCGATGTTAGGTACCCTTTACAAAGGGGTTATTTGAAACCATATCCAGATACAAAATATCATATACGTAATTTTGAGAGATCGAGCGGAGTTGCACAAGGCAAGAAAGAAATATTTAATAAAAGGCATTCAACCTTGTGTGGTGTGATCGAGAGATTGTTCGGGGTTTGGAAGAAGAAATAGGTTATTTTACGTGATATGATGTCTTATCTATTTCCAAAACAAGTCCAGATTGTAGTGGCCACAATGAAACTACACAATTTCATTCGACGACATCACTCCAGAACAAATGCAGAATTTGTCGTTATAGAAGAAGATTTATTTCAAATACCACATGAGGCATTTGAATACCATGTTGGCGTATCATCCCACAAGTTGAATTTGATTCAATAGAATCATACACCCCAAATGGAGAAGGTGCTTCGGAGATGGCTGCTTTGAGAGACAAATAACTAATGACATTAACCTTTACATCTAGACGTTTGTTGTCTTTTATGCATAAGATAAGAGGATTCTATTAAACATAATTTTCTTATCTTGAATAAGGAGTTTTTATTTCTGTTATCTCTGAAGTTTAGGTGTTAGATCTTTTTTATCTCGATGTATGGCTGCTAGATATGCTTGGCCAGATGAGATTTTTATATATTGGTCTTAGCTTTAACATTGAATTGGTTTTTAATGGTGCCATGAAGAAACACTTCGTTAAGGATTTTGAGAATTTTTATCTGTTCAATTGTGAAATTTATTTTATGTCTTCATTACTATGGTATTTAGATTTTGGGAATTTTTATCTTTTTAAGCATTTTAACAATGGGAATTGTTAAGGAGTTATTGAGTTTAAACAACAAAGTTGCTATATATTTTATCTGCATATTTCAACAGTTGAAACATTTTGGTTATCTGCAAATGGGAATAATTCAGGCTCACTGTTGTGTTGCATATGGATATTTTTAATAGCTATATTCAATTTTTTGTATTAACATCATGAACTCTAATGCAATTGCCATGTTGGAGGTTGTGTGATGTGAAATGACCCGGTTTGTTATGGCTATATGTATATAGATAATTCTCATTTATTGATATCTGAAATGGCTTGAATGCAATTGCTGTTGTTGGAGGTTGTGTGGTATGAAATGACTTGAATGTAGTTCCTATTGTTGGTTTCCTGGGTTCTCCATATTTTGGCCAAGCATTTGAAATGGGGGTTCTGACATTGGAGTCAATTTTGTTGGTATGCTAAGCCTGGTTTCCTGGGTTCTCCATATTTTGGCCAAGCATTTACATTAGTTTATATATTGTTTTTAGATATCATGGATATGTAAATATGAAAGTTTGAGCTTGAAGAAGATATTATTGGATGAGATGTAATGTTGCGTGCATCCTAACTTCAGAGTGATTAACGTTTCTTTGATATGTAACTTATGCCCCAGATCCATTTAATTTTCACTTAATATTTGAAACTTTATTTGGCAAATGCTAATTTTACCTAGAAAGGAAATGTTAAGTTGTGGAACCTGTAACCTTTTATTGCTCTTGGATAATTTTGGAGGCCCATGGCTCCATTATTTTGAGTACTATGATTAAGGTTGGAGGCCCATGGCTCTAACATTTGGTTTCGGTTAGGCAGTTGGAAAAATTTCATATGCAGCTTTTTACCAGTTGGCATTCCCTTGCTATGCCTGTGATTTTTGTTCCTTGTAATGACATTTGGGGGCTTGATCCTCCTTTACTTTGGTGGGGCCTGAATTTGTCATATGTGTGTATGGATCCTAAGGAAAATGGAATGTCATTTTTGCGGGTTTTGTCTAAGATTATGGCTAGAGGCCCAAGGCTCCAACTTTTGGTTTTGGTTTGGCAGTTAGCAAATTTTCATATGTAGCTTTTAGCATCCTTATGAATTACACTAGTTGGTATCCCTTCGATAAGCATATGATATTTGATGCGAGTTATAGAAGATGGGTACTTGAATTGCTTTACTTGCATATGATTATTGAGGATGATGGAAGGTCTATTTTGTGGGGTTTGTCTAACAGGCTTCCTATTAAGTCTTTTGATTATGGGTTGCTTTGGATGATTTTGCTTTACACTGATATTCTTAAAATTTTATACTCTATCAATTTGGAACACATCACAGGGAAATTTTCTAATTATGTTACGATTGACAATATGTTCTATAAGTTGGAGGTTTGCTTGTGGTTTAAACTACAGTTTGGGTTTGTTGGTTGTTTTTGCTTCCCTTCTTATTCTACTCAAATACTTTGGTGGCATTTTGTGGAGTTAGCTTTCGGTGCTCATATAATTAGCTATGGAGGCCCATGGCTCCTTACTTTATGCTTGCTGTGATTATGCATATGTTTTATTTCCTCAAAGATTTCCTGCTTCCGGATAACATGAAGTTTATTGCCCCTAGTTAGGAAGCAATTTATAAATTGTAAATGCTAATTTACAGGAAGTCTGTTAAAACTACAAAAAATTAGATTAAAAGGATCCTTTTAGGAGATCTCTTTCTTTACAACATAAATTTTTTGTCGGCAACTGCTGCCTCCATACTTCGGAAAGTATAATTTCTTTACTTCCTTAATTTTTTGGACTGATTTATTCTATTTTTAATTACTGCAGGAAGATGAGTTCCAGATATTCAGGGAAGTCCGAGAAAATGATGTGTCGGTGCGGGCTACCGTCCTTGCTACTCACATCACCCAAGGCACATAGCTTCAAAAGGCAATTTTACAGGTGCCCGCGGTGGGCACAACGATAGGAGGACTGCAAATTCTTCAGGTTGGCCGACAGGGAGTATGTTTCTATGATATTCAAACTGGACACCGTTGCTCAAAGTTCGTCAATATCAAAATTTCAAACACCGCATCTAGTTCGAGTGCTTCCATTCCTACTGCATCCCAGTCAGACAGGTTTGCTTAGAGTTATGGAGTGTCAGAGCCGGGGGACATGGGCCGTGATTTGATGCTACATTTTAAAGTCAACACTATAATTTTTTTCTTGTCATTTTGACGTGTTATTTTTTCTTTTTTTAGAATCTCATTATATAATATTAGTATGTGGGGG
Organism: Phalaenopsis aphrodite; assembly: GCA_003013225.1. NCBI lineage: Eukaryota > Viridiplantae > Streptophyta > Magnoliopsida > Asparagales > Orchidaceae > Phalaenopsis > Phalaenopsis aphrodite. Next base: position 156,987 of record NEWO01000176.1, read on the forward strand.
TGCATTTTACTTTTGTATGCATAACTTTGCTCGTTTGATGTGATTAGATCTATTTGAGTTATATAAATGTAGCTCTACTTATTTGCATTGTCTTGTCTTAACATTTGATCTTTAATTTTGTTGATAAAATAACTTACTTTGCTACACATATTATTAATTCAAATAAAAAATTTGCAAATAAGCTGTTTACAAAACACACGAACCAAACAGCTCAACATCTTATCCACAACAGGGGCAGATTGGTCATTTCTCCAGAATTAGTTGTTCTCAAAATGCACTAACCAAACAACCAGATAGATTATCTGGATCAGCTGCTCATCAACAGATTATTAGGATAAGCTGCTTATTAGCAGAAGCTGGATAAGCTGCAGCTGCCCCAAATAGACCCTAATTGTGGCACATGTCATAAAATTACGACGTAATTTTTTTAAAAATAATAATCATCATATTTTGATTAATAAGTTTTCATACTTATTTCTTCAAAAAAGTTAAACCCGCCCAAAAATTAGAGTTAATAAGAGTCTGTTTGGGGCAGCTGTTGATTATTTATAATCTCTTGATAAACAGATTATTTTGATAATCTGATAATTTGTATGTTATCAGAATAAGTCAGCTTGTTGTTTGGGGCAGTTTATTCAGAACAACTTACTAACAACTATTGTTGGACAAATGACTATTCTACCTCTTTTTGGTTAAGTTGTTTGCAACAGAACTATATGAGTAAAAAAATAAATAAAACAGAACTCACAAATAATTGCATATCAGTTCAAAAAAGATAGTATAGAGTGCTCACATTCTCGTGAGTATAAAAAAAAATAAAATAAAGATAAATACAATTACAACAATAAAGAAAAATTTTAAAATATTTAATTTAAAACTCTGACTACGTCTGTTCTCAGTTGCACTGTCATCGTGGGAAATCATCGTACCTTGATCACTATTTGCAGTGCAATATTTTGGATTGTCGGCCCAACTAAAGAAACCGCAACGAGCTGAAACACTCCTGTGACAACCATAAAACTGTCTCCCACGGCCGCGAGGTTGACGTGACGTTAGTAACGGAGCTGATAGTCCATAGTAACACAATACAACTATGTTGGTCCCTGAAATCCTAGAACTCATTTTGTTATGTCTGTCAGAAAAAAAACCAATTGTCAGATCAAGAAATAAAAAAAAACAAAAGTAAATGCATGCAAATATAAACCTATAGTCTAATAAATAAATAAAACTTGGTTGATCAATACCTACATATAGCATCTTCGATAAACTCCCTCAAAGCAGTCATCTCGCCCAAACCTTCACCATCTTGAATTTTAAATTCATTAAAGTATATCTCATCCTCAGGTAATGAATGCTCCACCATAATTCCTAAAGGTTCCTCGGAGACATTCAGTTCATCATTTTTAGTCATACTGAAGTTTGTATCTGATTGTGAGGGATGTCTTCGGATGAATTTTTGAAATGTCATTGTGGCCACGATAATATACACCTACTTTTGAAATGATACAACGACATATCACGTAGGATGACCCATTTCTTCTTCCAAACACCAAATATTCTTTCAATTACTCCGCGTAAAGATGAGTGACGTTTATTAAACATTTCTTTTCTTCCCCGGATGGTGCCACTTGCTCTCTCGAAATCAGGAATATGGTATCTTGTGTCAGTATCGGGCTTTAGGTATCCCCCTGCATATGATATTTGGCATCAACCAAATAATATTTTCTATTACGGAAGACAATGTTAATGACAAATAATATATATTAAATAATGTGTTTACAAAGCAAGGGAAACACTATGATTTATTCCTAGTGGCATAAGAGAAAATACAATTTTCATTCCACTCCCTTCCGAGCCCACCATCACAAAATTGAAACACATGTTAAAGTCGCATACAACCACGACATTCTGAGTTGTTAAACCACTACAACCAATGTACGCTATCTTCTCGTGGCTGGGTAGTCGGGCATCAACGTGAGTACCGTCGATTGCACCTATGCAATTATGTTTTACACAGTTAGATACTAATTATATTCTAAAAGTAATGTGTTGAATCCGACAGTTACCTTAAAATAAGGCATGTATCAGGGATCGTTGGCAATTTGTTATGTAGTGCTAGGAAATGATGGATCCCTTGGATTAAAGATTTGAGCAGCTAAGCTAACAAGTGCATTTACGCCTTTGGAGAAGTGACGACTAATTATTTCTGATGAATGCTAAAATCTCTCAATAACTCCTCTAATTGATTTGTTATGTGACTAAATATACATTGTTATAGCCAACACCTCCCTACTCGTAGTTGTAGAAGAACCCTGGAGGTAGTGCTTCAAACATAAATCATGCAAAAGATCCATAAAAATAGGCGCAATCATTCTGAAAATGTTTCTAACCTTATTGGATGTTCAAAAAGCATCTCACCCACCCTTTTATACCCAACAAAGTTGGATGTCATGTGGGGAATGCGAACACTGCTGGATCGGTAATACTCCAACAATATTATCGCAATGACTGTAGCTCATGCCATTCTTTTATGACGTTCCTGCTGCTGATCCATCCTAAAGTATAAAAATGTAATTGTTAATGAAATTGTGAAAACATAATGGGTGCATATTAAGAAATGAAAACATCACTACCTACCAATTAAACATCAAATAAAAATTGTAAAAAGATCAACTTATAAATAAAGCGTGAACCATTCATAGGTACATTTAAAAAAAATGTCTACATAGAACAACATATTAAAATGAAACATGTAGAAGTTCATAACACAACAAAAGCTACAAAAAACAACTCATAAAAAAACTCATTGATCGACCAAAACACGCAAATATTTGAGACGCACTGTGCATGAAATCGCCTACGGGTAGGATTCTCAAGTTTTTTCACACACTGTGCATGAAATCGCCTGTCAGCCACTACTTTAGGAAGAGAACCCAAAAGTCTGATACAATCTAATATGGTGCTGTCAGGGAGTGGAGTAGGTGGTGGAGCTCCAAAAGCATCAATGAGTTGATCGAATGAAATTTTCAAAAAATGATCATTTCTTTCTTTCTCTTAGCAACCTTGGGCCTCTTTGAGAGTGTACTAGACTCCCCCATATCCATCTGGTTTATACTACACACTTCTTCATCAGTTGTGAACGGCTCAGGTGGGAATTCATATGATATGCTGACAAAAAAAATATTTTGAGATTTTCATACATATTTTATACTAATATTGATGATATTGCACTTTAAAGAAGGGTATTTTTGATATTTTATTGCAGGTATATTGAATTATGATTATTGAAGCACAAAGATGCAAAAATGAGCGAATTTGGAGCAAAAAGGACCAAAATATGAAGATTTGAACTAGGGCGCTGACGGCGAGCCCAACGGCGCCGACGACGGGTTTTCCCGAGAGTCCAGAATCAAATATTCTAGAAGGCCGCTGACGGAGCCATAAAGACCGCCAATGGCGAGAGCGGAGGTTCTCTTAACAGGTGCATTGAATGTGAACAATTTTTGAAGGGACGCTTAGACAACTCTTAGAAAACTCTTCTACAATTTTAAGAGAAACATTTTGGCCGAAAAAAGGGGAGCCCCGTGGTGGTATCTGCTGAGTTTTTGTTATTTGTAGAGTGTAAAAAGTTTAATTTAGGGTTAGTATTGTGAGGAATTCTTCGAGAGATTGTACGAGTGGAGGGAAAGTGAGAGATTTCTTCCTCCTTGCTGCTTCGAAGAAGAATTCTGTGTGCTATAAAGAAAGGAAGAGATTCAGAGGAACTTTGAGGAGTTTGCTTGTGGAGGAATTAGAAATAAGTGGTATTTACTTATTGAAGTTTGTATGACTTTGCTTTTATATATAAGTTCTAAGTTTTGTTGTATCTTCTCCATGAGTTCTGAGTAGTTTTCTCTGTCTTTCTCCTTGTCTTAAGATTTGTGAAATGGTGATTTGAATTGGTGAAACCATGAAAATGTTTAAGAAATTGTGCAGGTCTTTCACTTCGATCTTAATTTACTTTCAATATGGTCAATTGATTTGTTAAAATATGTTGAGTTTTACAACTAAAGTGAAGATTACATCCAAGATTTAGGGAGGTCAAAGTCCTTGAAAGTTGGGTGCAAATAAATAGAAAAATAAAATTATCGGGCGTAGAATTGGAGATTTTAGAGTGACAGACTAAAATCCTTAATTCAGTTCTATCGTTTTGGGTGCTAAAGTGTAGATGTTAGCCCTCAGGCGAGGGGAACGTGGGAGCTCCGAAGTGAGAGCCGGTATCCTCCCAGCCTAGCCGCAGATTTAGTAACCAAGCATAGGATTAATCAATGTTCTTTATGCCTGGACCAAAGGGTAAAGAATATGTATGCTCTTATTTGACACAATATAATTTGAACTAATTCACTTTATCCATTCACTTTAATTTCTTAACAAGGAGAAGGATGCTTTCTTATATATTGAACTTCACATTAGAAACTTTATTAGTAGAATTAATTAATTAAGAGTTTATTAAAATTACATATTTATTTCAATTGCCTATTAGTGACAAATAAGCAATTTGAACTGTATTGTTGTGATTAAGTATTGATTTTCTAAATCCTAGTTCGTAGCCTCTAGTATTGCTCTCTGTGGGATCGATATCCAGGACTCCATTAGATACCTGTATTACTTGAGCGATACGTATACTTGCGTTGATAAGTATGACTTTGCAATTATTGAATATTTTGTACACATTTTTATCAAATCTATAACCGTTGTCAAGTTTTTGGCACCGTTGCCGAATACTTAAATCTTTTAGGAACAACATCAAATTCTTGTATTTTTAAGCATATATAAAGTCGCTGCCATACACCTGCAAAACCCATTTCACTAGGATTGAATGCATGTTTTCCCGTTGCAACAACCCATTTAAACATTATGTCCAATTTTTCTTCAAACTCCAACTCAATTCCACACTTCTTATATTTCTTTTCTGACTACATTGTTTGTAACATTGTATTTAGAGAGATTAGTTTCTAAACCAAAACAATATGGGAAGTAAAGAATTGAGGGATTAGTTAGAAAATTACCTTTAATTTCTCAACCCACCAGTCATCTAGAGCATCGATTGTCCGTTTAATGGGATCCCAACCCAACTCGACAGATCCACGTTTCAACTCCTTCAAAATTTTTCATTCCTTCTTCAATTGATTTCATTTGTTTTTGAATTTTAGCCTGTCGTAATCTCTGTCAGTCAATTCTTTGTATCTTTTAACAATATTTTGCCAACATTTCTTGTTAAAATACGTGGTTGGCCTATTTCCCAGTTCTATTTTTTTAATACATAGATAACAAAAAATATTTATTACTTCTTTATTCCACATAGCAGACAGACCCCCTTCAGGCGTCTTAAACATGTTGGAACTATAAGGAACAAAGGAAAATAAGTACTTGCTTCATGTTTTCATGTTAGTAAAGAAGAAAAACTTTATCAATGACGAAAAATGTATGGTTTGAGCCCAACTTCATCCACATTACTTCCACAACAATCATAAATTAACATCCACAACCATCATCAATTTCTTTAGAAATCTCATATATGGTCCTTTAGAAATCTCATGTAATAACATGTCAAACATCTCTGCTTTGTTATTTTTACTAGCCGCATCTTCTAATGCATGAAGTATGAGTGGTATGCATGTCATTATGAATGTTTAGGTGTAAGATTTGTAAATACATGAGACTTATGTGATATGTATGTAAATAGTCCCTAAAACAAAAATGATCAACCATCCTAATAGAGAAACTTCACAAGAAAAACTTTTACGCTCTACAGGAAAGAAACATGGCTTTAACTGGAAACAAAACATTCAAAAATAACTAAACATAGCAACAAAGCTATGCCCTAGTAGAAGATACCAAAAACTTCACTATAATTTGAGTGGTATGTGTGTGAATATGAATGTATAAGTGTTAGATTTGCAAGTACATAAGAACTATGCGGTATGTATGCAACCAATTGTCCCATAAATGAAAACTGACTCACCATCCAAACAGGAGATCTCAAAAAGAAAGGCTTGTGGTTTGCAGGGTCATTTTCTTCCTCAACATAAAACTCAAACTAATTTATATATTTCTAAAAAAAAGTTCTGAAGTCAGCTATTTGTTTAATCTAATTGTGATATTTGAATGGATATGTTCCAGCACAATCGATTATTCACCATTGGAAGCATATGATATATATGTTCGTAATATGATAACCAATCCTCCAGCACCAAATATAATAAGAAGCTATAGGTGTTGAATAACATGGGTTGTTGGTAACCAAATCAATGTGTTGAATAACATAAAAGGCCATCCAGAAGAATCCATTGATTCAAATGACTCATCCATCTACATCATCATAGGGGATGCTTGTATCAGTAGAAAGCAATTATCATTTCTCATGAATCTTACAACTTCCACCAACTGGATATTCTGATGGAGCACTAAATCCATGAAAAATCATTTTCATTTACTGGAGATGGGAAAAAAAAAATCAAATCATAGATCTGTGACAGAATATACCGCTGCCTTCTCCTTACATATGTAGAACTCACGAATTAATTTTGACACAAGAACAAATCTCTCATAAAACTTTCAAGAAAATGCGAGGGGGCGACAAGAACCGGTACCTTTCGATCCACCGCCCAACAAACGAGAAATGGGAGAGGGGAGGGGGTGCACAATATCAAGAGCAAAGAACAGGGAAGTGATCGGAGAGCTAGGGCAACAACAGAGGAGACAGGATCAAAGGGCTGAGGGGAAGCTGAGCCTAAACGCGGAATGCGGGGTACTGGGAGTGGCGAACGATCGAGCATATAATAACACAAATCTTAACGCACGTTACCCGATTGCCATCCCCAAAGCGTTAAACAAACACCACCACGGCGTTACGAAAATGCTGGACGCAGTAATAAGATGCGCTAAACAGACCGGTCGACCTTCGACCTGTGTTTAATATAAAAAACCTAAAAATAATAGGCAGCATTTTAAAAACCACACAAATAAAACAATTACACCGAATTTTTAAAAATATCGTCGCATTCTGCTTCAAACGGATGCTAATTTTTTGATTTGATCAGCGGCTCAGCGCAATTACTAGGAAAAATTATGGCCACTGGACAATAGAATATATATATATATATATATATATATATATATATATATATATATATATATATATATTCATATTCGTTGCTCCGCTGCATTTTCTCGAGATCCTTGCATGCGGGCTGCGTCCGACGAAGCCACGATCTATAAAAGTTTGGTCAAGATACATACAGTCGGCAATCGGCAAGGAGATGGCTTCCGTAAAGATCCAAGTTCTGCCTCAGCCGGAGGCGGAAGAAGAGTTTCGATCGCCGCCGACGAAGACTAGAGGAGGCGGAGAAGGGCTTAGGCAGTACTATCTGCAACACATACACGATCTGCAGCTTCAGGTTCGGCAGAAGTCCCACAATCTCAACCGTCTCGAGGCGCAGCGCAACGACCTCAACGCCAAAGGTTAGCTTCTGTTATCTTCCGAAACCTAAACCGAATTGTAAACCTAAACCCACCTCTAATCTAAAATCGAGCTTCATTTTTGTCTTTGGGAGCCGCAGGCTGAAACCCAAGCGCACATCATGAATTTGATCCTCTTGCTTGATCTAATTTTGAAGTCTGTTCTTTCCGTTCACAACTTACATTAGAAGTTGACTGTAGATGTGGTCTGAGGCCTCTCTTATTCCTCAATGAGTTGTCATTTGGTGCTGCCATTTAATCATTGATTTACTTTTGAAGTTGATTTATCCTCAATTTTCTTGAATTATATTTGATTTTTATAGCTTGCATTCTTTCATCAACTTATGTATTACTGTCCATTTTGGATCTGAATGACATTTAGGACATTTCGGCTTGATTTTCTGGGTTATTTATTCTAATTAACTTGATTCTCATGGTCTCACTCAAAGGTTCAATAAAAACTAACTATTCAATGTTTATCTTGTTGGATTGTTTACAGATTTTAGTGTCATCATGTGTCAAGCATTCTCATGAATGTAACTAGTAATCTTAATTGTACGAAATACCGTTATTGAATATGATCACAATTTCTTTATTCGTGGATTCTTGTGTTTTTTTCTAGCTTGCTTGCTTACAGGAAGATGCTGAAGGATGCCCCACTATGGGCACTGGTCTTAATGAGGCTGAATTTAAGCCGCTTACTGATTCTTTCTATTTGCACTGGACTTCATGGATCTTGTATCTATATTTGTATTCTGTTTGAATTTATGTATTCCATTTTTCTAAACATGGCCTTTTGATGAAGAATTATCATTACTTAACTATTACAAGAAAATTAAATTGCATTTGAAACACTTCTCAATAAATATAGTTATTGTTGCTTCTATTTCACTTTGCACACTCAAGTCTCCATCTAGTTTTGTAATTGCAGTCAGAGCATTGAGAGAAGAGTTGCAATTGCTGCAAGAGCCAGGATCATACGTCGGTGAAGTTGTCAAAGTTATGGGAAAGTCCAAGGTTTTAGTCAAGGTATTTTATTAGAAGTTTTAAGAAGCTATGACATTGGGGACATGGTATTTTCTAATGTGCGATAAAAAATGCTTAAACTCAACAAATATGCTATATAAAAGTTTGTAATGGTAAGCATCACTAACTGCATTAGTAATAACCAGTTATGCAAAAATGTATGAACATGATTGATTATTTTCCATGATGCGACATTAAAGAATAAAACTAAGGAAAGTTCTATGTAGTATAAGCAATTTACTGGGGAAGCTTACTATAATTATTGAGAAAATTTGGAAAGCAAACTTAAATGACAATGCCATGCAAATTTAAGTATCTAGTAGATTAAAAGAGTGTAGATATTTAGTTCAACAATGATGAATCGAAGACCATATGTAATGATATGAAGTTGGCGAATATGAGATTATGAATCACTCTACTCTTATGCTTATAGCAACCTTGACCTTTAGATTAGTTGATTGATAGGACTAATTATGGTTTGTGTCATCAACATCCAAATCACAAATGATTTTTTCTTTCTTTAATGAATGCATTGTAAACAAGTCACATGCTTCAATATTCTTAAGCATACAATAGTTTTAGACACTCCTAACATTAGAAGACATTTAAATATTAAATAAATTCATACATCAATTGAACAACCGAAATTCTAACAATACTATGTAATTAAATGTTTAAATTAAATATTACATATCATTGGTGGTCATTGCAATTTATAATATGCTTTATGTGGGCCCGCGTTTAAAATAATTTTCATTTGATTTTTCATAGGGAAGATTCTTTCACGAAAGCCCCTCCATTATGAAGGGTGTTCTATTAAGCTAATTGTATCTATGTTCCTTTTGATAGACAAAATCTCTTGCTCATTGTCCTCTTGCCTATTTTCTTTTCTCCATCCTTCAAATATGACTCATGGATTTGTGTTGGTTTTGTTTTGTCATCATCGTCCGTAGCCTTCATTTTTCGTAGATGGCATGCATTTTACTCGTAGTCCATATTGGTATTTTGTTGGGCAACATCCTCCTCTATTTATGCATCTCAGTCAAAATTGCTCGGTTGGTCTTATCCTCCTCAAATAATTGATCCCTCAATGATGATTATTTGCTTGTTTTCCTCTTCTCTTCTCCTTCTGTGTTGGAATGGATTGGAAAACAGTCCTTATGGTTGAAGATTAGTTGTTCATGTGAAAAGTATTTTTTTATTTAGTTGTTTATACAACAACAATAATATCGCTACGCCATTCAATGAATTAGTGGGGATCTAATTCTTTGGCGTCTTGATAATAGAATTGTCATTCTTCGCTTCAATAATATTTGACATGTAAATTAAACAACTATTTGAAAAAAAAAAAACAATCTATCATATGTGCAATAAACTGTGTGAATGTTTTAAACTAGGTAGCAGAGGCTCTAGTTCATTGAAATATCTTCGAAGCGACAAGGGTATATACGAGTGGTATTCCTATTGGAGATCGAGACCTACATTTGCGACCATGGAGACTACCCTTATGCTTGCTTCGTCAAGCAGTCCTTTGATGACCTCTCCGCTTCATCGATCATTTTCATTCATATTATCGATCATGGGAATGTCATAGGAATTGTACTGACACTTTATGGTTGTGGTGGGTGGTGCTTGAGGTAGCAGAGGTTTTGCATCAATAGAACGTTGGCTAGTGTACTGAGTTTAAGGAATGTGACATAATACTCTTTATGTGAATGGTAGATGAATCTCAACCCTAGAGTAGGAGAAGTTCAGAAAAGGGAGATCATCATGAAGGCTTATGTTTCATCTTAGGGATCTTTGTGAAAGTGTGAAGTGGATATTTTTGTCCGCATATTATACCATTTTAATTTAAATAATTAATGAAATATTTAATACTTAGGGAAGAAAATACCTTTACGAAGATTTGTATTTAATTTTAGAGACTAATTTGTTGATTAGAAAAGCGTTGAGGATGAAAATGAATGCTTTCTAGAATTGTTGATTTGTTTGATGTGTGGTGTAATCGTCATATATTTTGCATGATATCTACCCAAAATTAAAAGAAGTTTGGTGTTTACATTTAAGAAAAAAAGAAGCCTATATTTGAAGCAAATGTTAATTGTGAAGTCCCTATATAATCATTGCCGTGGAACATATCGACCGCATATAAATCAAACAAATGGTACTACTGTACTGGTTTAGCAACAAAACTTTTCTACAAATTTTTATACAAATTTTTTGAAATTCTCAAAGCAACTGTTAGTCTAGATCTTGACTTTAGGATTAGACTTAATGATAAATAAGCAATAACTGTAAAAAATTCTATTATTTTGCATAAATGTTATAGATTCTCACATGTTGAAACATGTGTAGGTATAGAATGTGTTCCTAGAAATTAGAATCATTGCCTTAGTCAATAGACAGTCCGAAAATCAATTTACCAAGCAAATAGTTAACAACTGGAAAATATAAAGCTAATGAGCCGACTAGGGAGAGGCTTAGCCCAAACTAAATCAGATTCATTTTCCTATTGCTCTTATAAATGCAATACAAAATGAAGAAAGACATTGAATCTAAACGGATCCACGATTTTAGCTTGCACATAAAAATTTTGTTCCGCTTCAATGATGTGGTGTGGATATGCATTAATATAGTTAATAGTTAAC
>NEWO01000176.1:168412-203635 GCA_003013225.1 Phalaenopsis aphrodite
AAAAATAAAACTATTATGGTGAAATGAATAGGGCTAATCACAAGATTATTCAATTAATTATTTGCATGTAAATTTTAAACATGGTTAGAGTTTATGCTTGTTTATTTAATATTCCTCAACTTGGAGTAGAAAATAGTGTGAAAATTTAATTTGGGAAGAAAAGTGATTGGTATGATTTATACTTGAGGAAAAAGGGATAATTATTTAAGGTGATTTGAATGGACATATATATTCTCTTAGTATGGGATTTGAAAGGATTTGTGGCATTTATGAAATATGTGATAGAAGTTATACTTGGCCTCTGATATTGCGATAATCAATATATACTTTAAGAACCTAAAGTGCATGAAATTATTTTCATAATCAAAGCCATGCTTATTTTTATTTAGAAGAAAAATTAATCTAGTTTGCAAAGATTATAAGGATTTTTTATTGGATATATATAAAAATAATTTGTAAAAAATAATGATTTCATTATTTCATTTCGAGTGTGAAATTGAAATCAATATTTGATTGGAGAAGTGTGATTGGAGAGGTTATACTTGGCCTCTGATATTGCGATACTCAATATATATTTTAAGAACGTAAAGTGCATGAAATTATTTTCATACTCAAAGCCATACTTATTTTTATTTAGAAGAAAAATTAATCTATTTTGCAACGATTATAAGAATTTTTTTATTGGATATAAATAAAAATAATTTGTTGAAAATAAGGATTTCATTATTTCATTTTGGGTGTGAAATTGATATCAATATTTGAGGTACTTTTGGGAAAATTTATTTCATTTGAAATGAATATTGATGTCTAAATACATCCTGATCAAATGATGGATTTAACAAATTTCTTATTTTTCAAAACCTAAGTTTTAAAATCAAGCAACCAGATGAGGCCCTAATGTGATTTCATGCAAGTGTTTAATCACACAATATGAGTAGTAGTTATGGATGTGTATTTCAACGTGTAAACATAAGTTAATTTTTTAAGTTTGTTGCTAAGAGTGTAGATTTGAGATTATTTAATTTAGGGTCTGTTTGGGGCAGCTGCAACTTATCCAGCTTCTGCTGATAAGTAACTTATCCTGATAATTTGTTGATGAACAACTGATCCGAATAAACTGACTAACTGTTTGGTTTGTGCGTTTGAAAAACAATTGATTCTGGATAAATGACTATTATGCCCTGTTGTGGATAAGCTGTTTAGTTGTTTGGTTTGTGCGTTTTGTAAACAACGTCTTATAGTCTATTATTGAGGTTTTGAAATTGTATATCTATTACATGGTAAAATAACTTAACTTAAAAATAATAAAAATTTATGATTTTTTGAGTACATTAACTCGATCTCCTATGTATTATATATATCTCAATTATATTTGAAATTACTATATCAAGTTTCACACAAAAATTAAACTTCGATTGATGTACACCATCCATCATCACTTGTATTTTGAAAATTTTGCTTAAAAAGTTTAACCAAAAACATGTCATTTACGATGTTGTAGTCGATTTGTAAAATTTTAGATAATTCATTTGCAATTCCTAATATAGATTTCTTCAAGTGCAAATGAAAATAAATTTAAAATATCTAATAATACATATACTTCATCCATTTGCTCACAGATTGAGCCATCTTTAATTATTATTTTGACAACATCAATAATAAATTAAACCAAAAAAAATTGATAAGAAACCACTAGATTGATGGAAATGGACGATATTGGAGATGTAGAAGCCGAGCATACGGGATTTGAGGCGGCGGCGATCGACTCTTGCGTATGGACGGGAGAGGAGCTTGCAGTTGGAGTCGTCGATGTAGACGAATACAGAGCACTAGGAGGGGTCAAGGCAGTCGAGGAGATACATGGCGGCGAACTCGTCGACCCAGAACGGCAAAGCAAACTCGGCGATCGAAGCCTCCACGAACGCCGAAGCGAACTCGACAAACGACGACGATTCCGCTCTTTGAGAGTGAAATGCAAAGGAGAAATGGCGACGAGGGTCACAAGAGTAAATAATCTAATTGAAATCGCGACCCTTGGGGGTCCTCCCGTGGGCCGCTTCTTTTACAAATTTCAAAACACAGTTTTCTATAAGTTGTGCATAAGTGCGAACAAAACAGGACAGCGGTGTTTTCAAAACGCCGCCCACACTTATAAGCCGACCCAAACGGGCCCTTAGTTAGTTTTTTGCAGTATAAGATGATTAGTTCTATTAAGATGGTTATCATGAAGGTGTTTGAAGTGTTTTGATTTCCTAATTAATTATAATGACCATAAAAAAGCTATAAATTTTATATAAGGGTAGTGAATAAATTAAAATCTAGAACTATTGAAGATTTATATAATATACTAAGTGCTAAAAAAGGAGAAAATGTAGTTAATGAAAAAGCTTGACGAGAGATGAAATCTAAAGATTTTGCTGGACTTTGATGAGTATAGGGAGATACTAGGAGGTATAAAATAGTGATTTTGATCAAATTAAATCTGATGTTTTTGGAGGAAAAATAAAAGTTCCTAGCTAAATATGATAAGATGAAAGACAAATAAAAATAATATTTCTACAAGTTTATAACTTAGATTTTTAATTAAAAAACATTTTAACAACATAATTATTAAAATAATGAGGTATATTATGGAGTTTATTGCAATGATTTTAAGTCTAGGTCTTATACCAATTGTGATTTGGGAATTATGGGTTTATTGCAATGATTTTCTTAGTAAATCTTTTTAATGTAAATTTTTAAGGATAAGAGCATGCTAAACAATTGAAAATGTGTTTAATACTAATATTAAAAATAAAGAAGCTATTAATGATTCTAATAATTATGAAAAAGTTGTTTAATACTAATATTTTTCTATGAATCATGATATCAACTAATTCCATTAAGTTACCAGTGAGAGTACCTATATTTTTAGATCCTATTTTAATATTAGTTTCGTGGACCAACTTCTTTACCTGCATCTGTCTGTAATGTGAGAATTTTTGCTTATTTGACACTACACTTGAGCATTGGTGCAGCGGCCTTTGCACACGTTTCACTGTATACGGGTCATACAACGTGATTTTCTTAATTGTTTTTAATGTTTTTTCATCCACGATTCAATTTTTATGCATTTATTGATGCCAATGTTGCTTTGCAGTAATTCACAATACCAAGTATATGACAGTTTAACCTTGCAGTAATTCACAATATCAAGTATCTGACGGTTTATTTGATTCTCTTCATGGGCGTTAGTTTGAGGGAAAAAAACTATTTCAGTTAAAAATTCTAAGTTGTCTAAATCAATTAGGGCCCGAAAATTGAAGTTTGATTTTATATGCAGGTTCATCCAGAAGGAAAATATGTTGTTGATGTGGATAAGACTATTGACATAACAAAGATCACGCCGTCAACCAGAGTGGCTCTTCGCAATGATAGCTATGTGCTTCACTTGATTTTACCTAGCAAAGTAGATCCTTTGGTTAATCTTATGAAAGTTGAGAAGGTTCCTGATTCTACTTATGATATGATTGGTGGCCTTGATCAGCAAATCAAAGAGATAAAAGAGGTTAGAAGATATCAGCTGATCTTTTTTTTGTTCTTTTTCTACTCCAATCTATATGATATTTTGCATAATTTTTGCAACTACTTTCATTTATTACCTAATAATACATTCATTATTAGGCCGAGACTTGACATGAGCACTGGTTTCAGAACTGCATCTTAAGATTTCATTTTATTTGCAGGTTATAGAGCTCCCCATCAAACATCCGGAGTTGTTTGAAAGTCTTGGAATAGCGCAACCAAAGGTATTGGATCTGTAATACATATTGTTACTTTTTCATTTGAATGCAGTAAAACTTCAAGTGTTGTTGTCTTTGTTTACTGTCCAGTTTTTTTTTATTATCCTAAGTTCACTTAACATTTAAATATTTCCCTTTTTCAGGGAGTATTATTGTATGGACCACCTGGTACTGGAAAGACTTTACTGGCAAGAGCTGTCGCCCATCATACTGATTGTACCTTCATTCGGGTTTCTGGCTCTGAATTGGTTCAGAAGTACATTGGAGAAGGCTCTAGAATGGTTCGCGAACTCTTTGTTATGGCAAGGTAAGCTAAGGTTCCTGTTGCCTTCACCCCCTCAAGTTAATACTCGTTTTTTTTGTTTGTTAGCTGTATTTTAAAAATATATGGTAATATGTGGTGGAATTAATGCCACTGATTGGAAGCAAGCAATGTACAGGGCTTCTTTGGGGTCACTTTTTTTAAAAAATAAAAATAAAAATATTTTTGTTTAGTTCATTTTTTGCATTTTTTAACTTTTTTGTTTTCAAACGAGAATTAGCTTGCTTTTAAAAATATTTAAAACATTTGAAGGTTATATTGTGTGTTTTAAGGACAACTAAACATGTTATAACATATCAAATATGCTTTATTTCAACTGAAAATAAAATAAAAATAAAAAAATAGAAAACAAAAATCGAAAGTGATCCCAAAAAGCCCCTTAGCGTTTCAGGATCGGGATATTCTGAAAATTTGTTATCTGGTCGACATATAGCTGTGCGATGGGTGAATTACAGAAGGTGTTGGGTTCTAGTTCTTCAATTTTCTGATTTAGTTATATGCTAATTTCAGGATGTTTTTGTTTTGTTTTTAGTATAAAGCTAAAATATGGTTTGAGCTTGTATTCATTACAAGGAAGGAAAAAAAAAAAAAAAAACTGCGTGCAGTGGAAGGCCTGCAGTGCTGCAATTATAATTTAAACAACGTTGTCACAATCATACCATTAGTTGGAACATTATGGATCTGTTTTCTTCGAGGGAATTATTGGGAATCCATATTTGATTTACTTAATAATTTCATATTAGTTGCTTGGTTCAAATGAATGTGATAGCAAGATCAATTTAGCTAAAGGTCTCATCTTGTTTTGAAGTTAGAAATTCAGGTTTGAAAATGATGATTTGTTTGGATGCACTTAGATTCCAATATTGAGTTCTTCCCAAACCTCAGGTTTTGAAGTTAGAAATTTGTTTGAAAAATGTTTCTTCCCAAAACTCCCTGTTTTTCCTACTCAAAATGAGCGAAAAATCATCATTTCTTAAACCATCCTTTCTACTTACAAGCAAACAAATGAGCTCTAATAAATTCTTTATCAAATTCGCATTTTTTTCATGAATATCTGTTTTACCATACTGAAAAACTGGAAGAAAAATTATTATTCATTATTATGATTTGGCATCTCTTTTTCATGAGAATGAAAAACTTAATTTATCATCAACCAAACAATGAAAGGGAAAAAATGATTCACCTTATTTCTCCTCAGCCTAACAAGTGGGTAAAAATTAGTTTCAATTCATTATTTTTCCATTTTCATTTCTTATTTTTAATTTTTTCAAAACACATGGAGCCCATCTGTTTTGCTGTTACTTTTACTAGTGCATCAATTCATATTGCTGTTTAAGATGAATATTGACATTTGAATGGTTTACTTACTAATTACAGGGAACATGCTCCTTCCATCATCTTCATGGATGAAATTGACAGTATTGGTTCCGCTAGAATGGAATCTGGATCTGGCAATGGTGACAGTGAGGTTCAGAGGACTATGCTCGAACTTCTCAATCAGTTGGATGGATTTGAAGCTTCAAATAAGATAAAAGTAACCGTCTCTGACTTTGTTCAAATTGATTTTCAAATTTTAGTGAATCACACAAATTATTCGAACATCGTTTTTGGCAGGTTCTTATGGCCACTAATAGGATTGATATTCTGGATCAAGCTCTGCTCAGGCCTGGTCGTATCGATAGAAAAATCGAGTTTCCTAACCCCAACGAAGAGGCACGTTTCTTAATTTTGTAATTGCTCTCCTTAGATTGTGCCTTATTTAGTCGATCTTCATATAGTTCTTTAAGCTCAATCTCTGCTTTGCCTGGGATTTTTTCAGTCCCGCTGGGATATTCTGAAAATTCATTCAAGGAAGATGAACTTGATGCGCGGAATTGATCTAAAGAAAATTGCTGAGAAAATGAATGGTGCTTCCGGTGCAGAGCTCAAGGTATCATTCATGGCAAACCAATCAAAACTTCATGATTTTGGGCAATTACATTCACGTACTGGCATGCATGTGGTGCAAATATTCTTTTGAACTTGTTTAGCCATTATTGTTATGGGAGATTTACTAACATAACATTGAACTCTTACTTGTTTACATATCTGACATCTAAATTTTTTACTTATATAACACCATAATCCTGTATGTCATAAAATTATCACTAATATTAGTTTATCTACAATAAATTACATTTTTGCTTTGATGTGATTTATACCGTATGGTATTAGGAACTGCATGATCGCATGATTTGTATGGATTTATTGATTTGATTTTGGTATGTCAGGCTGTCTGTACAGAAGCAGGTATGTTTGCACTTAGAGAGAGGAGAGTGCACGTTACACAGGAGGATTTTGAGATGGCAGTGGCCAAAGTGATGAAGAAGGAGACTGAAAAGAACATGTCCCTCAGAAAATTGTGGAAGTAATCTTTTCTTTAAAGCCTATTGTGTGGGGATGCTCTGTTTTTTTATTTGCTTATGAGGGGAAAATGTAACTGCTGATTTTGCTGGGATTAATGGGGAATATTTATTATTATTAGTATTTTTTTTATAATTTGGCTGAATACATTAGATTAGTATTTTTTTAGCATTTGCTTTTAATTTTTAATACAGCTATTTGGGCTTGCGGTTAGCTTTTATATTCGAGCCCGCATGTATATGAGCATCGTACGCTGAGAAAATAAGGAGTTTCGAATAAATTTAAGGTGTGTCAATTCGGGTCAGTTCGTTGGGTTCCGGTCCGATTTGAAAATAATCCGATTCGAATATGGTTGACCTGAACCCGTCCTGAGTAATAAACGGGTCGAAAATCAAGACCCAAACACAAATTTGATTCGCTAAGTTGAATTTGACCCGAAACTTTCTTGCATATTCAGGTAATGTTTGGGTCTCGGGTTAACTCGACCGGAATGATAAATGGGTCAGATTTTTTACGATTATGAGAAAAATATTTGGATCAATAATGTTGGGTTCATGTCATGTTTGCGTGTTTGATCAATTTTTGACACTATGTAATAAATTTGGAGTATATAATAGGCTTCAAATATATTAAATTTTTAGTTGTTTCAGATTAGGTTATTATTTTTTTATCTTTTATTTTATGTTTTAATTTTATTGTGTTTTATTTTAAAATAAAAAGTGTTTGACATCTTTAATTAGTATGTAGGTTATTTTCCAAAAAAAACCTGTCAGCATTTATTTGGAATGTTTTTAAAATGGGCATTTAAATGCACATCATCAAATTTCTATTTATTTACATATTACTACCTAAACAATGTTTTTTTTGAGTTTATACCAACTAAATCTCTCATATCACCAAAAAATAAAAAATAAAAAATAAAAAAAATAATAAAAAAAAACTATTTTTATCTTTAAAAAGTAAAATATGTTTTTTACCAATATGTTTACCCTATGTGAAAATTGAACTTTAGATTTTAGATATGTAAATATGTATGAATTGAGCGGTATATTTGTAAATCTTCATCCAAAAGTTAAATTGATCTATTTAAAAGAGTTAAAATATGCAAACAATGTCTATGTTTTAAAAATGAAATAGAAATAGAAATATAAATAGATAAATAATCCAAACCCCTTTTGTTATTACATTGCAAATTTCATAATTTGTTGCCCTATGCTCTTCTATTGTATGATCAATTGGGTTTTACAAGTTTGGTTCGTTGGTGGCTACCATTTTTTATTTTCCATACTTTTAGAAAAGAGTTGGCATGAATCTCAAGAAAATTTAAAGAAATAAGAGACAAAAGTGTTGTTAAATATAACCCGCATACCTAAGATAAGAGGTCACATCACTGGAAGACTAAAGACTCGATTAACCATATGCAGGTCTTGCGGGTTGGGACTGAAGTTGCCAGAATGAAGGTTGTTTAAGCCAAAGACCAATATTTATCGAGAAGAGAGAAGACATCAGCCCAGCTCTTGTCCTAGCATCCCTAACTGCCTCACAAGAGCCTTCAAGGCTCTTCAGGAGGTCGAAGGTTCTCATCACGACACACTCTGTGAACACTCTAAATGGACATTATGTCAATGAGTGGACATTATGTCAATGAGTGGGCTAACTATCAAATTAGATTGATTCACCCTCTGCCTGATAATCTACTCTGATCTTGGAAACAAGAGTTTCTCATATTGGGGCGAACAGTCAACAATCAGAGCAAAGCAGTAGATTGGTTAACTCGAGTCAACCGAATGAAGTTCGAAAGACCGAAGATCAACTAGAGTCGACCAGTTTCCCCAACTCAACATAGTCAGTCGAACGAGTCTTGTCGATCTATTGATAAGGCAGCAGAACCATAAACTCATTATGTAAGTACCAAAAATACCCTGTAACGCCCCTGTTAAAGCAGAGGTAACCATGCAGTTATGCATACGATACTCCCATCTCTTATAAATAGTGGGTCATTTATACTGTAAATGTTAATTAGTAATCAAAGAATCAATTCATTATTGTGCAAACATATTCTCTCTCTTTCTCTCTTATGTTATACATTTTATTCCTCGAGTGTGATTCACAAGTAGACTCAAATTCAACATTCTCAAAGGTGCAGTGAGTGTGGATCATGCCAACAAGAAGAAGAAGAGCACAATATGGAGAGAAACCCGCCAAAGAGACACTGCAAACCTGGAGAGCACTATGGAGTTTGTGCAACAGCAGATCCAAGAGTTGATGGACCAGATAATGGCTAGATGTTGGATGCCATTGGAAAGGCAATAGCAAGGGGAAGGGAACAAAACCTCGAAGATGAAGCACATGCACAAACTATCAAATGGCGACTCAAGCTTCTAACAGAGTAGGAGATTCCCAAAACCAGTATAGTGCTGGGTCGGACCCGCTAGACATACATCAGTTTGGGCCTATTGAGTCCCTACTCCCTCACACAAGTTGGAGAATGAGTTCTCACTAGATTTCAGCTATTGAACCCCTTGATAAGTTCAAGATACCATCATTGGAATCCTACAAATGTCAGACTTATCCGATTGACTATATCTGTTGAGTCGACCATCTGCTTGTTGATGATCAACGACACTTTGAAGTTTCACTTCTTTTTCACCACACAGAGAAATCAGCCCTCATGTGACTCAACAGACTACCTACTGGAGTAATAACCTCTTTCACTGACTTCAAGAGAACGTTTGTGGCACAGTTTGTCAGGGACCAAAAGCCCTAGAACAGTTTGCAATCTCTGTTGCGGATCAGACAGAGGCAAAATGAGAGTCTCTTCTAACTTTTTCTAGAAGTAGATGTTGGAAGTGTGGGATCTAGAACCTGAAATCACACATGTTGCCCTAGATCAAGGGTTAAATAAGGGATGCTTCCGTTATGATTTGGTTTTCCAACGACAAAAAATTCTGGCTGAATTGTTGGAGCTGACCAATAATTACATTTCGCATGAAGAGTACAAAATAAAATTTTTACCTAAAAGCATTCATAATCACTAAATGCATTCATAATCATAATAAAAATTTTAAAATTTAAGTTCATTCATTAAATCATTCACAAATCACTAAAATCACAACACAAATTTCTTTAATTTTTAAAATCACCATAATTTTCAAAATAAAATTAATTCCATCAAAATTTCTACTCGCCCACACACCCATCCAAGCTTTGACCCTTTCCAAACCAAAGCCACCCCAGTCAAGCCTTCCCGTTGGCCATGAGCTTACACTACAGTTCACCCAAAATTAGCCTTAGCCACCATTTGCCAATTCAAATCCATCCTAAAACTTAAATTTGAGCCAAGCCAAACAAGCCTATTTCAAGCCACAATTTCCAACCTTCTCGGGTTAGAATCGAATGCTCTTAAATCCTTGACAAAGCCATGACAAAATTAATTCCTAACTTTCCCATTCAACCTCCACTTTCATTTACCATTGATTCCATAACCTTACACCACCAATTCTCTATTGAATCCACTGTCCCAAAACAGAACCTTGACGATTTCGCTGTCTATCCATTAAGTTCTCTATTAAACCATTGCGTCACATTTCTCAAGTGCACAACCCCATTTTCTTATTGAATTCCCATCTTATTGAACTCTCTACACAACTATTTGACCACTTGGTGTATGATCTTGATCGAATTTTTATAAGGAACTCTTGCAGCTTACAATTGGTGCTTGGGTACTGTTTGTGGGATCAAATCGATCGTGATTTAAGCTTTGGATCGAGAAGACCCTTCACTAATCAAGATATTCATATTAACATAGATTTAGGGCTTGGTTTTGGAGCTTTGTGAACAAACTTGCATTTTAGTAGATTTTTACGTAGGATCGCTTCGTCGTGACAAAATGATGGATTTGGCTATGTTCATTTGATAATTCATCCTGTAGGGATGTGAATATCTTGTGTATTTTCTCGATATGTATCGGTTCCTGGTCCCTCTGCCCATTTCTTAAAAAAAATGGATGGCTGAAATCAGTAAAGGAGGCTTGTGTGTTGTTTGGAATAACAGACGAAATTAATCAGACGTGGCCTCTAATCATTGGATAGCCAATGGAGGAGTGACACGTGAAAAAAGGCAGTGACTAGGCGACGGTGCTTTGTTGACGTGGCTAGACACGTAGGATCCATGTGTTTAGATAAAAAAATAGGATTTAAATCCTTTCAAAAAACTAGGAAAATAGGATAAACTTTGAAAATACATAGCTAATTCAAGAAAAACCCTAAAAATACAAATTAAATTTTCACATTCTCAAGAAAAATATAGATAATAAATAAAAAATAAAATCAAAACAAGATAACATCAAATCATCTATGAATTTAACTAAAACATCCAAATCAATGAAAAAAAAACATTAAAAATTAATTCAAAATAATTGCATGGAATTTGGCCACTTAAGATTTGTCTTGGTGTGCTCCCATGATTTTTCCAATAATAGAAAATATTTTTTATGGATTAATTTGAATTTCTTTTGCATTTTACAAATTAATTGAACAAAAAAATAAAAAAAATAAAAAAAATAAAAAAAAAATCAGAAAACAATAAAAACTTGATGAAAATTTCTAGAATTAATTGAAAAACAAGATTTCACAATAACACATTGAGTTCATATGGTTTGAATTCATTTTAGGCCATCTTGAATAAGAAGGGTGCATTTGTAAATGCTTGATTTAGCATTTTAACCCTTTATTTCTTGTATTTTGCTTAAAATAGATAATTAAGTCTTCAAATCTTCAAGATATGTTGGATTAAACCTTTGAAATGATGTGATTTAATTTGATTTACAATTTCTTAATTACATGACTTGTAGAAGTCCCTTAAAACTAAACATATACTTAGTCAAGAGTTTTGATTTATATTTTTTTATAAAATTAGCATACTTTCAATTATATGTACTATGAGTTATATAAAACTAATTTTTTATACAAATGAATAACTAACTATATATCTAGAAATGAAAATATTATATAAAAAATAATAAAATTAAGATATTAGATACATAAATATAGAAAATTCAAAGATACCTTCCCAAAATTTTTATTTACTTTTTCATGCACTGTTTAAAATTATTTATTTTCATTTTTTTTTTTGAAAATTTACATACAATGCACTCAAGTTCTATAGATTTACCCATATCACACCTATGAAAAAATATTACATCAGGAGTCCTGACTCTAATCACAATGTGCTGCTTGTATGGTCCGTCCATGTATTAAACTATTTAGTTTTTTTTATTAATTAGAGCCAAACCGTATACATGACACATTATAATTGAAGTCCTAATATAATTTTGCATCATAAATTCTGATGTAATATTTTTTTCACACCTAAACTTTCATTTTTACAAAATCAGCATTAATCTAATTTATCCTTTTCACTACTCCCTAACAATGAAATTTAAATTTCTATTCATAGATTGGAGGTTGATTTTGTAAAAACGAGAATTTAGGTGTGAGATTATTAAATGCATAACAGCTAGGTGCTGTGTTTGTGTGATATATGTAAATTTTCGTATTTTTGGAAGTCAGTCGATATCTCCTTGACGATTCTTCTCCTCCGCCGTTATCACACGCAGGCGCAGTCTGCGGTTCTTGCTCCGCCCTTCGTCCATGGTATCTCGAAACTTCCATAGAATATCGGAGGACAAGAACGACGATACATATTCCAATTTCATATACAGAACGGCAAATACGAAAGCAGCACAACCACGGTTCTCAGTCGAGGGAGAGACACAGAGATCCATTGAGGAAGTTGGGCGACCTAAGAGGAGACATGGCACCGGTGCCTGTGAACGTCACCATGCAGGCGGAGCTGTGGAAACTCGATGGAAACATGGCTTTCAAGGAAGAGCGACTTGACGCGGCAATCGATGCGTACACCGAGGTTATTCATCCGATCTCATCTTTATATTGGAATTAACTAAAATTTACTTTCCATGGCTTCTCGATTGATTTCCTGTTTGTGTCGTTGTTCCATTCGAGTAGAGCGGGACTATCCTCTGCGTTTTTCCAATTTAGTTTAGTGCTTAACCACTGATTGTTCGATATTCTACCTTTATTTGATAGTGGTCCTATCTGCAAACTCACTGAATCTTTTTTTTTTTTTTGTTTTAGGCAATTACGCTATGCCCAGATGTGGTTGTGTACTGGACAAATAGGGCGCTGTGCTATTATAAGATGAAGTAAGTGCAACAAACAAAGGAAGCTCGATTTCCTCCTTTGTTTCCGTGTGGAAATTTTTTAAATGGCTATATTGATGCTTTAGTTTGGGTTTTCTGCTGAGTTGGTTAGAAATTGGACACGAGTAGAAGAGGATTGTAGAACAGCTATAAAGCTTGACAGCAGCTCTGTTAAGGTAAGGTCATCTCTTCGGTTTGACTGCTTACACTGTGGTTATGCAGAATCGTTTCCTCCACCGTTGTGCTATATGCTTGGCAACCTTTTTGTTACTTCTTCGCCTCTCATTGTTTGCTGTTCCTTGGAATTGAAATTCATCCGTAGATTTATAGGTAACGTTAAAGTTTTAGATATGAATAATGCTCATGACGTGGTAATATAAACCAATTTAGGATGAATAAATTGGCCAATGGCGTAACTCTTCGTTTCATAGCAATTATTGGGGTAGCTCAATATGAATTATGGCCATTATGTATGGGTTAACGTCATCTGCAGGTTCTGATTTTGGACTAGAAGGTAGGGGTGAGCATTCGGTTGGTTTAGATGGATAGATTTTTAAATTGGTCAAATCTATTGCAGCCCAAATTCAAAATCTGGAAAACCAAACCAATTTAAATTTTGATAAAACCGAACCGATCATAATAATAATTAATTTGGTATAAACGGTTCATCTACGAACATTTAATTTTAAAATTTTTAGTTTTTTTTTTTCCGGTTTGTTTGGTTAAAGAAAATTAAAATAGAACAAAAAATAAAAAAAACCTAATTTAAAAACAAAGGTCGAAATGCATTCTTTATTGTGTAATTCAATCATTGGCTTGTTTAAACAATTTTTTATTTGGCATAAGCTAGGTGGGCATAGATATGAAACTAAAGCGGAATTGAGTTATTTTGCTGGTTGAACACTGATAACATTGACTAGAATTGAAAATTTGTTTATGGCCAGTGTTAAGTTAATTTTTATCATGAATCTCAATGCATAATTTAATTCGGAAAATGCAACTTTGCGCGAATTAATATGGCTGGTCCTATTTCTGGTGTTAGTTTCTTTGCTATTATTACTGGAGGTTCAATTGATGTTATCACCTTAACACCTATGCCAAACCTCAAAATTGTTTTTGATGTTTTAATCATTGTTTGTGCTGTTTCCTCCAACTTTCCTTAATTGATTAATCCCTTGGTTATATTTGGTTGAAATTGTATGCTATGACATTCAATAGTAATTTAAGGCCTAATTATCCTAATTAAAGCTAAATTGCTTTATTAGAATTTTAAAATTTGGGCTTATTTAGTTCTTATGATTATTAACTTAATATGAACTAAATTAGGTCTATTGATCGAGACGAGGATATATCTTAACTTGATCAATGCAACAACTCTTAATTAAAAATAGTTGTAAGCTTAATACTAATTTGATGATTGATTAGCCTAATCAATCTACTAATTGATGACTTAATTTCATCACAAGTTTTATAACTAATTTTTAGCTTTGTTTGCTAGTCAAATCTTCTCATGTTTGTGGTTTTAGGAATTTGGTGGTTAAAGAGTATGTCGCATTGCCCTACTTATAGAATAATGAGGGCTGTGACCTTGGTCTTAGGTCGTTGATAAGAGCATTTGACCTACACGATCAAATGTCAAATGTCTAGTGAGGAGGGCCAAAGAGCTAATTGTTCTAGTCTAGAATTTGATGCTACTTGTTGGGATGAGCTGTGCTGGTGTAACCAATGATAGCCTGGAGTTATCAGGATACATGAATATGATGGTGAACATAAGCTGGTGAAGAACTTAAAATAAAAATTAATTAGATAGGGCTTGCATGAACTTGAGTCGAGATTTTTATCCGGTTTGGCTACACATGCATGCGCTAAATGAGGAATCAAGCTAGGAATTTTTAAAAACGAACCAGTGAATAGTAGAGTGAGAATAACTAAATTTTATTTATTGGAGATATTGCTAAGACTAATAATCAGAACACTTGTTTGGAGACAATGAGAAGAATGTGAGATAAACTTGAGGAGCCACTACAAGATATGGTCTTGATGCGAGTTCTTCAAGTGGATTTTTATATTCAAGAAATGGTTTTAACATTTATTGATTAGCTTTTAGATCACAAGGGACAATGATAGTCCTAGTGATTGTCACCTTCCACTACATATGTAAGCCAGGTTTTTAATGATTATGAAATTGCTCAGGCTTTTTGTTCCCTGATTGTTTTGAGAGTTGTTATTTGATCTCTTTAAGTAGATCTTGTCTTGGTTGCTGATGTACATTTTCATGTGTAATGCTGAATTTAGGTTTTTAAGCTAGGGAGGGTGGTGCGGCTTTGTCGCAGGCGGTTGAAGTAGAGGTGTGGCAAGGCGCTTCTCTTGGGTGGTGAGAAAAATCTATACATGCTTAACCCTAGCAATAGATTATCCCTTTATTACCAACTGTATATAACAATACCAAGAAGGCTATTTGGTTTTTTTGACATTGGTAGATGAGAGGACCCAAGTGGTTGACATGCGACACTCCACTGTTATAGTTAGTTTGAAGTAATCGTGAAGCAGTGAAAGTTATATCCTTTGGCGGGGAACTAGAGTGGTGGAATGGATGGTCAGGCGAAGACAAATCTTGTTCAATGTGATGGCTGATGGTGGATGATAGTGTAAGTTATTTGATGCTCTAAATGATTACTTAAGTGAAGTCTTTAACCCCACTAGCTAACATATCTCTTGAAGAATCATCAATGTCACTCTTTCTTGACTCCCTTTGAGAAATCACACTATGAATACCATAGTTGTTAGATTCTGGCACAAGTGGGGTTGCACAGTCTTGTAGTTTAGTCTTAGTGGGTTCTTTGGCTGCTGGCTTACATTACAAGTCTTGATAAAGTAGCTTTCAACATGAAGAGGTTTTGTCGAAGGTAGCACTAATTGAGTTAAAGATAGGCGAGAGCAATTTTTTGCATTTCCTTGTTGGTTGTGCCAATTAACAAGGGCGATCAAATGAATGTCGACGTACCTTGTACCCAACCAATTGTGATTGGTTGCTTGAAAAATGAAAAAAGATGCGAGTTCTTCTGAACATCTTGTTGTTGGCAAATGTGGCACGTACAATTAGGAAGCCCCTTTGATTGGACTCACAATATAGTTGTTTTCATATAACCTTTAGACTTATTGTGCATTTGAGAATGCATCTTTTCTTAGAAAACCCCACCATAGATGCTTGTTTTGCTCAGAGTTTTTTTGGGTTGACCTCCCAACTTGTAAGAGATCGCTAGACTACTAAGTGTTGATTTATAAACATAGGTCTCATAAGTTTTGATGTAGGAAAGCACTATGGTTTCTTTGTATGTGTTTCAGAAGACAAGCATATCATAGTTTGCAATATTTAGTTCAAAACTGGCAAGTCCTCTTACAAAGTGGAAGAAACTCTATTAGATATTTGAGACTGTTCTGCTGAGCTATCTTAGCACCCGTTCCCCCTTATCTATCTTTTCACGATGTTGTAATGCTAGCTTCCCATAGAACATGTCAAATGTAAACAATGAAAAGTCGGCTTACTTGGGGTGGCAATAAGAGAGTTCCACAGATGTCCAAAAAGATAAGAAGAATTCACTATGCCCAAAGTTATGTAATTAACAACTGGAGGGAGAGAGAATAGAGCAGACAAAAACCTAATAAAGAGCAAAAAATGGAGAATTTTTGAAGTGCTTCAATCTCGACTTACATCCACCATGGCAATACATTGGTTAGAGCTTACTATTATTTTTTTAAGTGTTATAAGACATTTGCCATTATAGGAGAGAAGTATAAAGGGAATATAAAAGAGGTAGAAGAGGACTTCAGAAAATTGCAGATCCTGAAAGCCACCATAGGTAATGCTATTTTTTATCATATCTCTGCTTAAAATTTGTTAAGGGGTTTTATGAAGAAAGCTATCATTAATGTTGGTTTCCACCATGACAGCTTTGATCTGGAAGTTGTAATCATCCTTTGGAAGTTATGAGCCAGTCAATTTGTGCTCTAACCGGTAATATATTGGGGCATCATTATATGCAACGATTAATATGTTTGTGCAACGGTAACTTAGCCACTGTGAATTATCATCATATGGAAATTACAAGGGATTACATTTTTGTAAAAGGATATAGCGGTGGCATTGAATATTGTTTTTATTGCACCATTGATCTCCTTGGAATCCCTACATAAAGTGACAAGTAGCTTATTTGGATGTTATTTCCAAGATTAAGATAGTTCATGGGGAGATTGGAAGGATTATGTCGAGAAACAATCCTTGAGTTCAGCATAGAATCCCTGAGAAATGCAACCTTACAATACAAAAGGTCTTCCCAAGAATGGGAAGGATCTTCATGAAATGATTCGACGAGACACTTGGTATTTTGATGATATTGTCTTGGCGCATATAGGGCGATGTTTAAGATATTCAAATGTGAGAACATTGATGATTACAACAATATTTTCCATTCAGCTAAATTCAAACATAATTATCAAATTTAAATTTAAATTTAAGCCAAAGTAACCTTTTTAATTGAGAGTGCTCTCTGAGGAATGGGAGGTGTAATTAACTACGAGTGCTTGTACTTATAAAAAATTTCAAACTCTCCAAAGAAAATTATTTCTGAGTCCACTTCATGGATGCTCGAAAGTAGGGGCAACTTTTCTTGAGTGATTAGGGGATTTGGTTGTTTTCATGATGTAATGCTTCGGTCAACACTCAAAAGGATATGACCATCTAATATGGGTTATGCTTCCTAAATGGGAGTAAGAAAAAATTCTTGGATTTAGTTGAAAAGCAAAACTACTGTTATGTGGGCTCCTAACACAAACCAAACATTGTTATTTATTCTTATTTGCATTCTGTTTCACATTTCACGTTTAACCTCTTCTAGTCCTTTTCATTTTTTTTTCAAAATTACATCCCATCCTTTTTCCAAACCATTAAAATTAATTACGTTTTCTCAGTTAATGATTCTATTCTTTTCACAAGTACATGTGTTGTGATATATGTACTTCCTGCCATAGAAATGAAACGCAAAGAACACAAGCAAACACAGATCGTTTACGTGGTTCGATCCAACTGGATCTACGCTTACGGGAGAGAATCATTCAAATAGTTCACTAAGTCAAAAGAAATAGAGAATACATAGCTTATACATATAGATGAGCCCTCATCTTCCTTCCATGACCTCCCTCTCAAGCGAAACCTTGATATAAGGCCTCAAGCTGCTCTCCTCGTCTCTAGCTCTCTAGTTATTCTCTCCTCCTTTGTGGTATCTTAAGCTTTCTTCCCTTGCTCTCCTAAGCCTCACACCCTCTCTATTTATAGAAGCAAAAGAGTGAGAGGTGGGAGGTATGTGAGCGGTGGTAGGTAAGCAGTACCATATTACAAAAGTGTCATTTTACCTTAGTTCAATAATTGGGGGTCAAAATAACAATTTTCCACATTGACTCTCAATTGAGAAGCTTCGAAGTAAAAATTCCCTCCATCTGGCCCTTGAGGGGCCCTTAGCTCTTACTTGAGTTTGCTAAGTCCAAACAGTATATGGACTTAACAATCACGGTTCTTCCGATAAGAGAGTACAACTCCTTTTTCCTGACTCCTTGTATGACGACATGATGACTTTTGGGTACTCTGATGCAACCATTCTCTGCCTTGAACGAGCATCCGCTTGACTCCAACGTACCTAAAAAAATCAGATTTCTTTTGAGTTCTGGTACGTAGCTGACATTTTTCAGTACTCGTTCAACTCCATCAAACATTCTTATCCTGATTGATCCACTTCCAACAATTCTGTGAGCTTTATTGTCTCCCAATAGAACAGACCCATCATTTTCCTGTTGCAGCGTCTCAGACCAGTCTTTGTGAGGACACATGTGGAAAGAACACCCTGACTCGAGGATCCACTCTTTATTAGATTCAGATTCTGTGATCACTGGGGTCTCAGCAGAATCGTAGTCATCAGAGGATACGCTTGCTTCTCCTGATTTTTCTGACTCTTCTTGGTACTTATTCTTCCTGTCTGGGTAGTTCCTCTTGAAATGACCATCCTTGTGACAACGATAACACTTGAAAGATCCCTTTGATGACTGATTCCCGCCATCCTTGCTTGACCTTGATATGTACTGACCATTTCTTGAATCTTTCCTGTCTGATCTTCCTCTGACAATAAGACTGTCTCCGCTGACTTCCTTGTCCCAGTCATGCTTCCTTTGAAGTTCTTTGGCTCTAATCAGATATTGAACCTCCTCCAGAGTAATAGTCTGCACCCTTCCATAGAGCATTACATCCTTGAAATGCTCGTAGCTCTTACGAATAGAGTTTAGCAACAACAGTGCCTTGTCCTCATCGTCCATCTTGACGTCGATGTTCTCGAGGTCGTCGATGATCTTGTTGAACTCGTCGATCTGCGCTGAGACGAATGTCTTCATGCATTTTTGAAGGAGTATATGCGCTGCTTCAGAAAAAACCTATTAATCAGAGACTTTGTCAAGTAGAGTACCTCGAGTTTGGTCCAAAGTACTTGAGCCGTTGTCTCCCTCGACATTTATCTCAGAACTTTGTCGCCCAAGCTCAGGATTATCAAACTGTGGGCCTTGTCCAGTATGTTGATCTTCTCTTTCTCGGTCATGTCGGCCGGCAATGCCACCGACCTTTGCAAGGCTTCTGCAACACCCTGCTGAACCAATAGAGCTCTCATATTTACTCTCCATAGGCCGAAGTCGTTCTTCCCATTAAATTTCTCAATGTCGATTTTGGCGGAATTCATTGTCGTGGCTAGAATTTCTTCCAATGAATTCTACATGCCGCCCTTCGAAGAACTAGACTGAAATCACCAAAATGTTGTACTATTGTATAGCAACCAAAAGTTTTCAGCCTAAACCTGCCTTTTAACCCCTTGCTGTCCAAGAAATTCTCACCAAATTTCTTACCTTCTTCCTGTGAACTCCACTGCCTTCGCCAACCGAACGGAGAGCTCCGATCCCTTCTGGCAGAGATCACAACTGTTCACCGGAGAAAACTTCCTGTTTTGTGCTCGCGCCTCCTTCCCGCAGGCACTCATCTGCATCCAACGGAACAAATCAAGAATTCTTTCTCTGCCTCTCGCACGAGAATAACTGCCTCTCCAGAGCCGTCGCGCCTCGCCAAACTGCTCAGGTCCTCCTGCTTCGCGAACTCCCGAACAGGGAACTCCCGGAACACTTCTTTGCGCGATCTCCGCCTCTTCCCTCTGGCCGAGCTGCTCGCAAGACCGAACTCCTGCTCCGAAATCCTCTGCTGGCAGCCCTGTTGCAAATTTTTGGCCCTCGCTCGCGGACTGTTTCTCTGTCTCGCCGAACCGCACAACCTGCAGTGCGAATCCAGTCGATCAAAGCTTCCACTGCTCACCGAATCTGTCGCGATTTGGCTGCCTGCGATGCGATCCGCTTGCTCTTCTATTCGTGAATGCTGAACTCCTCTTCTTCTTCGCTGGCCGCGAACGCCTTTACACAGACAACTCTATTTAAAAAGTATGAACCTTCCCACAGACGACGTCAATTGTTGTGAGATATGTACTTCCTGGCATAGAAATGAAACACAAAGAACACAAACTGACACAGATCGTTTACGTGGGTTGATCCAACTGGATCTACGTCCACAGGAGGGAATCATTCAAATTGTTCACTAAGGCAAAAGAAATGAAGAATGCATAGCTTATATATAGAGATGAGACCTCATCTTCCTTCTATAGTCTCCCTCTCAAGTGAAACCTTGATACAAGGCCTCAAGATGCTCTCATTCTCTCTAGCTTTTTAGTTATTCTCTTCTCCTTTGTGGTATCTGAAGATCTCTTCCCTTGCTCTCCTAAGCCTCACACCCTCTCTATTTATAGAAATAGGTGAGCGGTAGGTGGGAGGTAGGTGAGCGGTAGGTGAGATGTGGTAGGTGAGCGATACCACATTACAAAAGTTTCCTTTTACCTTAGTTCAATAATTGAGAGTCAAAATAACAACATGTTATCTCAGTCAGTCATCTATTTCCCGATCCTCAATATCATAGGCATACCTTCTCCAATTTTGTTAAGTAATGTTAATCGACTCTCTCGGAATAGGTTTCTCAACAAAGCCTAGAAGAAAATAGTTGAATGTTTTATACCGTTCTCTTCTCATTTCACACCTGTTCATGTTCATTTTCCTCAAAAGTGCATTAAAGCATATTATTTTAGTCTCTAGAAGGTTGTTTGCTTGGATGAGTTACAGCAGCATAGTGCAATTGATTTGGCGAGATGAGATGTTTTAAAATATTCAGATAACAATTTCTTATTTAGTTTTGGATACGTTTGTTTTGATAGCATAATAACTTTGCTCTAACTTGCTGTTAAGTTGCTCAGTTATCCTTTTCACTCTGATTCCAACTTTTATTGTGTGAATCGCAATAATAATTATACCGTTTTAATTTTATTAAAATATTTTTGTGCTCCTGGTTATCAGTGAACATATCTGAATTTTTAACATAAAAATGAGTTCTCTTCGAACTGCAGTTCATATTTGTATAGCCTAGTTCTTTATTTAGCTGATCCAAGTAGCATGTTTCGTTTTTAATGGTTTTATTTAACAGGCCCATTATATGTTGGGGATCACAATTTTAGAAAGGGGAGATTATACAGAAGGAATCAAGGAATTAGAGAAGGTCAGTATAATTCACACGCTCTTATGATATTCATCGTTGTCTATCTCAAATTTATTTATTTTAAATGTATAATTAATTTTCTATTTATTATCGTTGGATAGTCGTGTTTCCAGTTTAGTTTATTCTATCAAAAAACCAAGTTGGTTCTAACATGGAATAACTAATTTCACGAAAAAATGCTATGGATACTGTCGTCAATTGGACAGGATAACATTCTTTTAATAGAATGAGTAGGACAAGGCTTGTTGAAAATTCAGTTGTTTCACACTTCCAATTAGTCCACTTATCACTTTTACCATATTTGACTTCTAACTAAATGGTTGCTAATACATGGTAATGTTGTTTCAGGTGGATTAGTTAGAGGGGGTAAACTTTATTTTTGAAGAGAGGGTAGGGTGATCAAAATGTGCAAGTTAGTTTTAGGTTGGCTGACTAGCAAATCAGAGGTAGAAAATAGAATGAGTAGGACAAGGCTTGTTGAAAATGCAGTTGTTTCACACTTCCAATTCGTCCACTTATCACTTTTGCCATATTTGACTTCTAACTAAATGGTTGCTAAGACAAGGTAATGTTTTTTCAGGTGGATTAGTTAGAGGGGGTAAACTTTATTTTTTAAGAGAGGGTAGGGTGACCAAAATGTGCAAGTTAGTCTTAGGTTGGCTGACTAGCAAATCAGAGATTGAAAAAGGCAACATGCCATGAATTCCTTGATTTGATTTGTAAATC
Source organism: Phalaenopsis aphrodite (assembly GCA_003013225.1). Taxonomy (NCBI): domain Eukaryota; kingdom Viridiplantae; phylum Streptophyta; class Magnoliopsida; order Asparagales; family Orchidaceae; genus Phalaenopsis; species Phalaenopsis aphrodite. The sequence continues at coordinate 190,540 of NEWO01000176.1, forward strand.
AATTTGTAATTGATTGTTACATGTTATTATTTTTAAGAACTAAATACCTATGACAAAAATGATAATGGATTTGGACAGAAAGCTCTCTGTAAGCTAAGTTCGACTTTGATTAGTCCCCTTAGATAAACATTCACCCTTCAAGGTCCCATTGGACGAAACAGCCTGTAGCTTCTGACCAGGATCCTTTGGTTAGGCTGGGCCGACTACCTCTGCTAACTAAGTAGACCGGATACCATAACAACTCGGGATGACAGAACCATGGGATCTTAATCGGGTTCGTCGTCGTTTCCCCCACCATTCACTTTAAGCTCACGATGATAATTTTTATTATTTAAATTCTCAATTTTCTTGCTACTATATGTTAAGTTTGAAAACTTAGCGCCTAATGACTAGCTTTAATTGAAAATGCTTTCTTGTTATCTAAATGGGTAATTAACTATAGGAGGTTACGTCTATGAGAAAACTCGAATCCCAGATCTTAAAGACTTCGCAAAAGGGAGAAATCTCTGGATAGTGTTTTATCTACTATCTCATCTGCCTTTTGAAAATTTGACTCGGAACGTAAATCGTGTTAAGCTCTCGACGAGAACCCGGGGCCCTTATCGAATTTTTGGAGCCCACAGTATGCTAGAGCTGTTACTTGTGTTTGAACAGAAGGAACATTGAACATGTATTTCCCTATTTGATTTGGATTACATCAGAAATCAACTTTAAGCCCATATATATTTTGCTTGAATTATTGATGCTTTACGGGACATTTACAGTAGGATGTACCTTGGTGTATATTTTTAGCTGATGATATCCTTCTTGTGGATAAGACTACAGAAAGAGTTCAAGAAATACTTGAATTATGGAGGTCTACATTAGATTTTAAAGGCCTTTGTTTGTGAAGATCTAAAGCTCAATACATAGAATGTAATTTTAGCAGTAGTACATCTAATGATAGAGTTGTAACAATGGTTGATCAAATCATTAAAATGAGTGAGTATTTTAGATATCTTTGTTCTATTGTTCTAAATGATGATGATATAGATGGGGATGTTTGCAGTGCATCGGGCCTATTGTGTGATAGAAAAGTACCGCTTAGACCTAAAGGAAAATTTTACAAGATGGTGGTGAGATTTGCAACAATTTATGGTGCTAAATGTTGGCCTATGAAAGAGAAGTATACCACTATGTTGCTGAGATGAGAATGTTTAGGTGGATGAGTGGCTTGACACTTGGAGACAAAATTCGAAATTAATGTATCTGTGAAATGGTTGGTATAGCTAATTGATGGTGATATAGATGGGGATGTTATTAGTAGAATTTAAGTTGGATGGTTCAAGTGGAGGAATGCATCCAAAAAGTACTGTTTAGACTTGAAAGGAAAATTTTATAAGATGGTGGTGAGATTTACGATTCTTTATGATGCATAATGTTAACCTATAAAAGAGAAGCATAAAACTAATTTAAGTGTTGCTGAGATGAGAATGTTTGGGTGGATGAGTGGCTTGACACTTGGAGAAAAAATGCGAAACGAATGTATCCGTGAAATAGTTGGCGTACTTCCAGTGGCAAGACAAAATTAGAGAGAGTTGTCTTAGATGATTTGGTCATATTAAATGTCGAACATTTGATGATCTGACTAGGAGAGTAGATTTCCTTGATTTGACTTATGTTAAGAAAGGTAGATGTAAACCTAAAAAGACTTGGGCATGTCGTATAAAAAACAATCTTAATTTATTAGAAATAAATGAAAATACACACTCAATTGGACACAATGGAGAAACAAGGATTTATGTAGTTGCCAACATTTAGTAGGATATAAGCTTCTTGTTGTTATTGTCGTTGTTATATACTATTACTATTATTATTATTAATGTAATTCCACACGCATAAAGTGCGTGTGAATGAAATTTTAAAAGAAAATTAGAATTTTTTTTTTACTATTTTGATGTTAATAATTTTAAACTAAAATGATCAAAAGAATAAATTTACTAATATAACTAATTATAAGAATATCATATTAATGAATAAATTAAATATTTATTTTAAAGTTATGATTGATAAAATTTAATTAGTATAATTTATAATTCAATAATGAAAAAATACATATATTGCAAAGGAGCAATTGAGACCTTAGAAACAAAACTTAATTGATTCAAGAAAATCTTAATTATAAAATTAAAAGAGTTTGAATGTATATCTTTTGGAAATGTGATATTTTCATATATATGTATTATGAACAATTTTTTTAAATAGCAAATGAAATTATTTTGCAGCATAGAAATTATATCTTTCATGTTATTTAAATTTATTTTATTTAATGTAAAATTAAATCATTTTGTTTAATTATAAATATTTGACAATCTAATAGTGCTATATATACTACATTTATATAAATTTTATAAATGATTAAGAATTTAAATTATTAAGTTAAAGATTAGAACGTAAATTACAATCATAATCGAGATAATATAGATAACGTAAATTTAAAAAATAATAAATTATATTTACGGTAAATAAAAAGATATCTTTGATTAAGAAGTGAAGTGATGATAATTAGAAAAAGAGTTTTAACATAATGCTTTTGTATTCAAATTTTTAAAATTTGGCATTCCAAACTTGGATTCCAAATATATCGTTGTGTTAAATTTCATTCAAGTTTTTTTACTTTTAAATTGATACTTAATTGTTTGTCATATTATTTTAAAAGGAAAATGAAGTTAAATTAAATAGCTATCATACTTTTCATTAATAGATTTATAAATATTATAAGATTTAAATCAGAAACTAATTAGATAATTAAAAAAATGATAATATTTTTGAATTACAATATCAAATTTAAATTTTGATTTGTGTTATTACAGAAGATAGCTAAATATTAACTACATGCTAGATTATCAAAACATTACTCTTTTATTATATTTTATTATTATTATTATTTCAAGTTAAAGAATATGCAAATAGATGTTGATATACCTTTTTAAGTAAAATGCGATTGACATGTTGTTTGTTAATATAATTAACTAAATGCTATATTAGTTAAAGAGAAAAAACTAAAAGAATGATGAATATTAGATAATGGATACATGCCAACTTAAAAAAAAATTGAAATGACTTTTCGACAAAAAAAATACAAGATACAAAGAATTTGTAATGGAGTAAAATTTAATGTATTGGCAATATAAAATAAATTTATTAATTATGATAAAAAATTTAATATGATGATGATAAAAACACAATTCGTATTGATATGCCTTTTTAAGTAAAATGTAAATGACATGTATTATGTTAATATAATTAACTAAATGCTATATTAGTTTAAGAACAAAAACGAAAAGAATGATGATTATTAGATAATGGATACGTNTGACATGTATTATGTTAATATAATTAACTAAATGCTATATTAGTTTAAGAACAAAAACGAAAAGAATGATGATTATTAGATAATGGATACGTGTCAATTGAAAAAAAAATTGAAATTAATTTTCGACCAAAAAAATACAAGATACAAAGAATTTGTAATGGAGTAAAATTTAATGTATTAGCAATATAAATTTTTTTTAATAATTAGGATAAAAAAAATTTAATATGATAATGATAAAAACAAAATTCATATTGAATATATAATTACAAAGAATTTGTAATGGAGTAAAATTGAAGGTATTAGCAATATAAAATCATTTTAATAATTAGGATAAAAAAAATTAAAATGATAATGATAAAAACAGAATTCATATTGAATATATAATTCAAAGCTTAAAATAATATAATTATTAATTCAAATTGAGTTGAGAATAATAATAAAAAAATGAGTGAAATATGACTAAATAGAAACAAGTTTTAACAAAAATAAAAAAAATTCAATATGGTAATTGTAAAAGAAAAATATTAACATTTAAAAGAAAATAGTGGGTTGAGGGAAGTTAGAATTTTTTGAAAAGAGGATTTTTCATGGTAATGCTAAAATATATATATTGATCACTAGTGGAAAGAAGAACTTGGGATTGAGGGAAGTGAGAATTTATTGCGATCAATGTCATCTTTGTCTTTAATATTCTTTTGATTATATCTCTTTGACTTCTATTCAATTAAATATTAATTGATTAATTAATTTATTTGTTAATTAATATAATAAATTAAACAGTGAAATATTTTAATAAATTAGAAATTAAAAATTATTTATTTATGAAAAAAATAAATATTCATTTATTAAGTTATAATAATATAATTCATTAATTAATATTTATTTATTAAATTTTAGATGAATATGATTGAAAGCATAAAATCAAATTAAAATAAAAAGCTAGCATTCCATTTGGGAGATATCACAAATCATTTTTAAAATAATAGTAAGATTATCTTCTCGTATTCTTATGATTATGCATTTTAGATTTTTTTAATTGAATATTAATTCATTAATTAATATTTATTTGACAGTTAATATGATAATTTAAATAGTAAAAAAAATTGAGAAGTTGGAATTGAAATATTAATGTATTATGGAAGAATAAATACTTATTAATTAATTATTGAGAATATAATTTATTCATTAATATGTATTGTTAGATTTTGGATGTCTAGAATTCAATTTGGAGAGAATCATTAAAACTTTTATATACAATTAGTCTATTATTATAAAAAAGAGGAGCATTGATTTTTTTATTATACATTAGATTGTTCTTTCATTCTTATTATATTATGTTTTTTTAATTAAAATTTTATATTTCTAATTATCTTATCTTGCATTAATTTTTATTTGTTTTTGCTTAACTACATTTCATTTTTTATTTAGTTAAAGTTTATATCTCTACTTATCTGATCTTTTATTAATTTTGATTTGTCTTTTGTTTAATTGCATTTCTTTTTTTGTTAATTATTATTCTCAACTAAATTTTAATATATTATTATATTACTTTAAGATTCGGATTATAAATTCATTATAATTGTGCTTCTATCATTATGATATTGAGTTTTTTTAATCCTAATTGTTGAGTTAAATTTTTTATTGCTAATGCTTTAAATTTTTATTTTATTAACAATCTTATTTTCTTGCATTATTTTGTCAGAACTTCATTTTAACAATTTTTTTTTTATTTCCAGTTGAAGTGGAACCATTATTTAATATTCATCATTTTTTTGTTTTATTTTTTTACTAATTAAATATTAGTTTATTAATTATCAATTATTCATCATTGAATATGAGAATTTAATTAATAATAAATTTTGATAAGCCGAAATTTAAAAAAGTTATGAATTATGTAAATAAATATATTTATTTATTAAGTAATAAAAGATCTATTTCACGATTTCAATCATAATCATATAATATCTAATAAATAAATATTAATTAATGAATTATTTGTTTATTACTTAATAATTGAATATTTTTATTTGATAATGCTAAATTTTAAATGCAACTTTCCAGAATACTAGAATCACATATGGTGTTTTTGCATCAAAGGCAGTACCCAATTCAGGAGACTAAAAATGCTAGGTTTGGGGAGGGATTATTCCAGTGTTAATCTTGTGTCACAGAGAGTTTATTTCGTAAAATATGTAGCCATTTTATCAGAAACTATAAATTATGCATATACTCTGTGCATCCTATAAGTGTTGCCTGCTAGTTATAAATTATGCGCGGCATTATATTATGAAACACAAAATCTGTAAAAAGCCGTTAGTTGTATTCTTCACCCAACACAGGCTTTTGAACTTGGAAGGGCTGTGAAGCCTCCCGGCTGCTTGGCTGAGGATATTTGGCAGGAACTTGCCAAATGGAAGTACAAAGAATGGGAACTCTTATCCAGCAAGCGAACATGGCAGTTGCAGACACTGAAGTAGGTCAAATTTTTTTTTATCAAGTGACTGAAAAGCGCCTCAGTTCAGTATTTTCGTTTTAACATACGAATTTATTATTATTCTTTTTGGGCATTTATATACATACCACCCAAATCTTATGTTTTTACATATTTAACACCTAAATTTTATTTTGTTGCATTTATACCCCTCAAAATTAGCATATAAAAACACCACTTTTTTTTTTTAATTTAAAAGGTGAAATATATATTTTTCATGCATATAAGGTGGCATGTATGTAAACATTGAAATTGGGGTTTTAAACTTGTAAATACATAGGAGTTGAGCAGTATGTATGTAAATCTTTCTTTTTTATAACCTATAACTTGTCCTCCATTCTTCAGGGATACGTGTGAAAAAGCTCTTTTGGAGCATCATTTTCTTGATGGCCATCAATCTGAAGATGAAATTAACGAGGTTTCAAAAGATGTCATAGATCAACTTGAAATGCTGAAGGAAGTTTTTAACAAAGCTGCTGAGGATGATGTCCCGAAAGAAGTGTGAATGCAGTACTCTTCCTATTTTCAGCATTAGAAGTATAAATTCAACTAAATGAAATTGGAATGTTTTATTTCAGGTTCCTGATTACCTTTGTTGCAAAATAACACTTGAAATTTTCTGGGATCCTGTCATCACCCCAAGTGGCATTACCTATGAAAGGAGAGCGCTACTTGATCACCTTCAAAAGGTTTCATGATTTTGACATGAAAATCAACGTTTTAATTTTCGTAGCAAATCTCTATGCGCATGCCCCTCTAAACAATGCCAACATATCACAACTAGTTATGCAGTAGAATTGTGATTAGTACTCACTAAAATCCAATATTTATGACAAATTGAGTCTTTGGAACAGAGCTTGCAAGTCAGTTGTCAGTTCACACTTTTTTCTTGGACTGACCTGCCCTTAGGGTAGCGGTGTCAAATTGGGTGCACTGTTCGGGTGCAGTTCTGACCCGAAATTGACACGACTCGAAATTGACATGATTCGAACTTGTTTAAGCAGAATCTGACTCGAATAATAAACGGATTAGAAAGTCCAATCCGAACCCTACCCACCTTAAACCTGTTGATCTGAACCCGACTTGTATAACCAGTTTAACACTAAGCTCAAATTTGGGTCAATTTTGAGTCAATCTCGGCTCAGTTTGGATTGGCTGGTCAATTTAGATTCAATTTTAGGTTTGCAGGTCAATGTAGAGTTGGCGGGTCAACCCAATCCAACTATAGCATTTAAGAAACGTGTAGAAATTTCCTGAATATGTTCCGAATTTACTAGAATTTGTTGATCTGGTTGCAGATGGGAAAGTTTGATCCAATAACAAGAGAGCCACTTAGTAGTCACCAATTGATACCCAACCTTGCCATCAAGGAGGCAGTTCGAGGATACCTGGAGAGGCACGGTTGGGCCTACAGGATGAGCTGATATGCTTTTACCAGGGAGGTGAAATTTTTGTTATTATTATTATTTGCACCTTTTTTAATTTTAGCCGATAATTCATCATATTCCATTTTTTAAATTTTTTTTATTTTGTAATAGCATTGTTATGTGATCTTTGTGTTCTAACAACCCTCCGTGACTTGTTTGTACAGCGTGGTGTAGTTCAGTTTAGTGATACATCTGTTTAGTTTATATATCAAACAGATTCTATTTTATTTGAATTGGAACTATCCAAAAATGTCACCCGGAAAAAAAAAACTCCCAGTTTTCATAAATTATATCTTGTGCCAATGTATGGTCGTATCAGAACTGTATATTGTTGTCTTCACTAGCTTCTATGAATTGTTTATTGTTGATCCTGGCGAGCAAATTAGCACTTTGTCTTAATCTTTTACCACAAAATTTCTGGACAAATATTTTGTTCTTAAAACATGCTGTGATTCCAATTGTATGTATTTGGTAGTATGATTCCGATTATATTTATCTGATAGGAGACTAATTATCATATAGCTTGATTTCATTTGTGCATTGGTGGTTGTGATAGAGCAAAGCTTCTACTTTTGAATTTGTAGGAGCGGTTTTAAGAAAATTTGCCATCTTTGGCTTGGTTTACTTATATGATAATGATAATGACTTACTGTTTTTAAGAAGTGCATTTTGTCACAGATTTCACAAAATTAGCACATGAAAATCATACTATTTTCGAAATGTCACTGTGATTCACTGTTGATGCTGTCAGGGAGGATTGGCCTGATGCATATGGAATCAGTTGTTTTGGTGGCCTTCAAACGTTTGAATTAGATGATTGTGTCATGAATGTGTCATAAAAGAACTATTGAGGGCGTTTTTGCATTAATTTTGAGCTTGTTTGTTTTCTAATTTGATATTTTGTCTAGGATTGAGTGCCATATCAATCTTTTTTTGAGCTAGCTCAAGATTCATGAGTGACACCAATAATTGGGCTTGGCTTGATGAAAAAGGTATGATCCCTATAAACTATCTGTGCATGTTCAAAAATCTATCTTATTTCTAACGTTCGAAAATTACATCTTAAAGAAACTCAAGCTATAAAGACTCCCTTAAAATCAATATATATATCCCTTGATGTTTTTCCCTTGATCATATTGTTATTTAGTAAGTAGTATTGGGACTATGGTTGATGCTTTTGTGGTTGTAATGGTGAAATACCTTAATATTGTCAGAGTAGACGGGTGGGGACGGCTAGAAATTTTTTTAAGATAACGACAGTCAAGTTCTGCCAAAAAGTTTAATTTCATGTTGTCTATATCACCAGCTAGTTTTTAAGTTGCAGAACACCCTTAGTTGAGAAAGTATTTGCATCTTGGAGTTACTGATATGCATGGGAACGTTGACTTGATGAACAGTGTCATGAAATCATAATTTATTAACTTTTGACTCAATATTACTAAGAAAATATAAAATTTTTAAGAGCTATGCAAATTAACATTTTATTTGAACTATTTAGTTTTTCTAGGATTATCAAGATTAAATTGTTTAGTAACTTTTGTTGTTTTTATTTTTTTTCTTTCCCAGTAAAAGATTCAATTATGACAATTTTTTAAATTTTCATGGTAAAGTTCTTATAAAATGTTTAGGGAAATTTACATAATTGTCTAAGAGACTATATGCTAACAAATTTAAGTAGGGTTTTAACTTAAATCCATGTAGCGTAGAGATTTTGGGGACCATTATTTTTCTGTTTAGTTGGCAGTGGCACGTATCAAATTGAGTCCTGCATCAACTTATACACTATAATTGATTGATGTCGAGCCGATAGAGTGAGTCTTCAGAGAGTTGAGCTCAATAAGCCCTATCAGTGCAAGTATTGAATCTTGATTGGCTAAAACTATCACCACAATTATATCAGAATATGGAAACAATAAACGTAATTACATTTTGAAAGATGATACCTCAGATTGGAAATGGTGATGAAGCCCTAGGAAAGCATATGGTAGTCCTAGTCTTGGTCCTCCATGTGTCTACTAAAATCTGCGAAGCCATTAGACATGTATGACCCTAGATTGTTTGTAGAATGATTGTTAGTACCTAAAACATTCAAGAATTTTGTGATTCTTTAATCCCCTTTCACTTCGTAGCAAAAGTTCTTGGAAGAATTTCATACATACCACCCATTTCCTATGTGTGTGTGTGTGCGCGCGCGCAACTAACATCTAAACTTCAATTTTTACGTATATGTCATCTTACCTATGAATGAAAAATGTGCATTTCATTTTTTTAAAGTCAAAATATTTGTATTTTTTATGTGGTAGGGAAGATTTGAGTGACGTAAATGTTAAAAAAAAGTAAAGTTTAGACATTATATGTGTAAATACATGGGAATGGGATGGTATGTATGTAAATGCCCCAAATTTCTTGCTGCAATTAATGAATGTTTTAGCATCAATTTTTCGAATAAACATGTCAATAATGCCAAAACCATGTACCTAATTATGGATGGCATTATTGTTTAAGCTAGTGCTATTAAAGAGACTACTAAGGGTAGAAATTCCACATTTCATCGTCATAATTCATTTATAAGTCAAGGAAACTTGAGAGGAAAAAAAGAAAAAAAAAATCAAACTCCATATGCTTTTGCAAAAAATAGGAGCATTGACCTATGTTGCTTGGAAGATACCCATTTCTCATTACATTATGTGGCGCTTTTTTACTCCAGCACCATGTAGCACTATTATCAATGCCACTCAATCAAAGCTTATTTTGGATGCCATCTCCAATGTCTTTAATTGTGCCCATGTGAGACGCTAAGATGTTTTTCATAAACCTCTTGGATGATTTGAATGATATGGGCTTTTTTTTTTTTATGTAATATGAAAATTTGGGTGGTATAAATATAAAAGGAAGATTTACATGCATATCCATCAATTCTTTTGTATTTACACATCTAAAGCCTTCAATTCAATGTTTACATACATATGCAACATTGTCTATACAAGAAAAGTTATATTTCACTTTCTATAAGTTAAAATAGGGATATTTTTGACCTGACGTGAAAGGTTTGGGTGTTATAAATGCAATGATTAAAGTTTAGGTTTTAGAAATGTGAATACATAAGAGTTGGGTGGTATGCATGTAAATGCCTCGATGTATAAAAGTATAGATGTTTAGATATGTAAATATATAAGAATTAGGTGGCATGCATATAAATGCCCCTTTAATAAATGTACTAATAATGTCTGATAGTTTGTTTTCGAGGCTATTTGTAGGCGAATTAACAAAAAACATTGATATGGGAATTGACTTTATTGCCAGGAAAAGGGTGATGAGCACCATTTGGTGGAACTATATGAAACTTGAATATAATTTCATGAACTAAATTAACTTATATTAGTAAATTTGATATTTGTATTTATAGCATTTTGATAGTATAAATCTATGTATGAAAATATATATATTTTTAAAAAATTAGCATAAATTAATTTTATGATGTCATATTAGATGTAAATATAAAATTTTAAATGTCAGATATGTAAAAATATTGGAATTGTATTGTATGTATGTAAATATTCTAAAAAAAAGAAAAATTTGCATGCACAAACACCTCACAATTCCTTTGTATTTACATAAATACATCATAATTCCTTTCTATGTACAGATCTACCACCTGAAGTTCGTTATATAAGTAAATACATAGAAATTGGGTGGTATGTATGTAAATTTCCCAATTTGTAAATATTTGGTACGGGAATAAGAGTTAGAAAACCAAGGTCCCATCGAAAACATGTGCAGCCAAATCCTTCTATCTCCCTTGTATTCCTTTTCTGTGATGCAAGCATTACTCATTTATGGGCTTTCGGCAGCAATTTTTGAGTAATATTTAAGCTAAATTTTGCCAAACAAAAAAGGCTGCATTTTGTGTATTTACACAATCTAGTATCTTAATTCTAATTTTTACATTTATATCATCAATATATTGTATATCACAGTAAAATATTTTATTGTTACATCTTTGTAATGTGGCATTTAATAAAAAATTTAAAGTGTTAGACTTATAAATTCACATGAATTGTGGTATATATGTAAATCTCTCAAAAGAAATTGTTGAATCTGAAATTTTCCCGGTAATATACCCAAGAAATGGAACTTTGAGACAATTAAGAGAGGGAGGGTGAAGGAACCATTCAATTGATAAAGGTCAAAGATCATTTGATGGATGTTTATTCGATCGATTCATGGGCCGCAGGAGAGGAGTGATGTCAATTGATTGTTTCGCAGGCTGATGACTTTCTTAAAAAACTTTTGTTTGTTGTATTCTCTTGATCATTTAGGTGAGGGATTTTCGTCGCCGTTTATCTGAAAAAGATCATCTATTGGTTCGTCTGATATGTCGTACTACTTTTCTAGATCGCCCATGTATTTTGAAATTCGTGTGGACATTTTTTTACGTGTACAGAAATGGGGGTGTAAACGAGCCGAACATGAGCAAGCCATGCTTTGCTCGTGTTCGGCTCGTTTATATTTCAAGCTCAAAAAGTGTGTTCGTGTTAACTTATCGAACGAAATTAACGAGTCGAACACGAGCTTCTTAACGAGTCAAACACGAGTTATTCGCGAACCTTTTGACAGCCCTATATAGAAATAATACTTAAGACTCACGCCTATAAAATATTAAATTAAATGTGTGGGGCATTTATGTACATAACTCAGAATTCTTAGCCATTACATATCTAACAACCAAACTTTTAACAATTATTTGCATAAAACTTAAACCTTTAATATCATATCAAACATACTTATTCATTATATGTTTATCACACCAGAATTATAAATTTAAATAAAAAAGTTAAGAAATTAGATATGTAAATATATATAAATTGTAAGGTAAGTATGTAAATTTTTTCTAAAATTATTAATGATAAATCAAATAAATTAGATATATTTATTTTAATTAGAAATAATCAACCTTAATAATTAATATAAATTAATTTTTAAAAATTTGCTAATAGAAGATAATAAAATTTGTTATTTAAATTGGCGAAATAAAATCGTATGTTTTAATAAATTATTAATTAATGATTAATTCAATTGCTATTTATACTAAGTGTAATATATTTAATTTAACCAAATAAAAATGAAATTATTACTTAAAAAATATTAATATTCAATCAAATTAATTATATACAAACAAATTTAAGATAATAAACAATTAACCATAAAAATAACACTATAGTAAAAAAAAAATTGTATATATAAATATAGCTACTGACTCTTCTGGCTAGAGGCTATTAGATGAGCCGCACATAAGCAGGATCAAATCCGTGACCTTAGGGGTCTTACAAACTATACCAAGGAGTCGCAGAAGGCGACACTGCTAATTGATGTGATTATAATGCTAAACTATTTTATAAATGAATATTAAATTTTAAGCATTAAATATGCAAATAAATAAAAAATTTTGGGGAATTACATACATGCCAACTAATTCTTATGCATTTGTATATCTAATACATAGAGTTTCATATTTACATTTATAGCACTCTTGTGTCATAAAATAATGCATGGAATGATGTATTGCACTTCCAAAACATTAATATAATGATATTTCTTACTTAAATATAATAATTTTATTTTCAAGCATATAAATATATAGAACATTATATGTTAATATGTAAATACATAAGAATAAGAATTATGGGGTAGGCATGTACATGAAATTATGTTATGTAATAAATTAATATTATCTTTTTGTTTAGTTTAACCAAATGGTAGTTTTATTCATTTTACTCAATAAATTATTAATTATGACTAATCAAGTTTTATCTTACACTAATC
>NEWO01000176.1:204903-220313 GCA_003013225.1 Phalaenopsis aphrodite
AAAATTTAAGCACCACTAAGCATAGTAAATCCAAATTTATAAATTTTATTAAATCCAAGAGTTAAATCCTTCTTGCAGACCACTTAAAAGATGGCTATGAAAATACACCCATTTCCGCATGACATCGAAAATAATTTAATTTATTTTGAGATTAATACTGTAAATAAATAATTTAAATTGTAATAATCTCAAAACAAATCACATAATTTCACAAATTCATTCAATATAATTTGAACTAAAAGACTCTGGTATTGGTTTCTTCATCTTCTTCCTCTCTGCTTTCATGTCATGGGCTTCTCAAGCAGAGCAGAGAGATACCACTCGTTCTTGTCAATCCCCCTATCAAGCTTCCTCCCCGCATCCCATCTCAGCTTCTGAAACCCTATTCTCTCGAACATGGGCACATAGGTGGAATTCATCTCCCTCCCCACGCAGAAGAAATGGTCGAGCCAGAACAATCCCCCCGGCCTCAAAACCCTAAAAATATCGTACAGAGCGAACTCCAGAACCAGATCCGGAATCCAATTACTCAACACATGCATCGAATGCACGATGTCTAGGGTATGATCGAAGAACGGCAGCCGATTCGCCACACTGTGGTGCAGAGCCAGAAGCCCTCTCGAAGCAATGAAGCTGTTGAACGGGCCGTCGAAGTTCATCGAGCTGGTGACAATGGTGACGTTGCGTTCCCTCATCCGGGCGGCGAAGGTCCCGCTTCCGCCGCCGATGTCGAGGCCGATGCGAATGGTTCCCGGAGGTCGGAGGGAGAGGACGTGATCGATGCTGTAATCGAGGCCGCCATTGTCGTAAAGCCAGCGAGTTCTTTCTCGGCCGTGGAGATCGAAGCAGTCCTTGCAATCGTAAGAGCCTTTCGATTTCCCTCTGTTGACGAGGCAGCTGTAGTTCTTGCAGGAATAGGGTTCCCAGATGATGCTGGTGTCGGGGGGGATGGACCAGAGGCTGGAAGGGAAGGGGTGGGGGCCGATGTAGCCGGAGGGGGATTTGGGATGGCATCGCCGGCGAGGGAGAGGTTCGCAGCCCTTGAGCATCAGGCGTTGGGCGAAGTTGTCGTCGACGGGGCAATCGCCGCCGATGGGGTAATTCATATATTGGGTGAGCTCGTCCAGAAAGCGGAGGCAGGGGGAGCCGAGGGAGGGGAAGAGTTCATCGGTGTCGAGCTGGGCGGTGAAGCCGAGGGGGAGTTTATGGGGTCCGACGGCGAGTTTGAGCTCGACGGAGAGATCGCCGTCGGTGATGGAATGGTGGTTGTGGGTGCGGCCGAGTTCGGAGAGGAGGTTTTCCAAGAGGGAGTTGGAAGTGTGGAGGCGGAGGTGAAGTTGGGAGAGCTGGGATTTGGTTTGGGAGAGGCGGAGTTGGGTGGAGTTGAGTTCGCGGAGGAGGGATTGAGAGTCCCAGAGATGGATTACAGGGACGTGATCTGACAGGCGGAAGCTGAGGGGTTTGTGGGAAGAGAAAAGGTAGATGGTGAGGAGGTTGGAGGAGATGAGGAGGAGAACAAACTTCAGTTTTGATCGGATTGTGCTCTGTTGCTGATGGTTCTGTTTGCGAGAGGTAGTGTATTCCTCCATGCTTCCCATGATCTCTTCTTCGTTGCTCTTGTTTTTTCTGTCTGAAAAGTTTTGTCTGGTTTTTATAGGAGAAATGGGGATCAAATGATGGATAACTTTAGGCAGGGGAAGGTGGAGGTGGGATTGTAGGCAGAAGGTGGTCTGACTCCACCATCCTCTTCTTTTTCTTGGAGGAGGAGAAGAGCACTGAAGGAGTGGAAGAGCGGAAAGTCTTGAGAGGTAATAAATGGCTCTGTTTTTTTCTTTCATTTTTGTTTTCTTGATCTTGAAGAAGAAGGGGGGGACGATGCCTCGCTCATTGGAACGCGGCGGTCGGGTCGATCGAGATAAGTTGGCACTTGCATTCGATGGTCCCACGTGAATACACATTACTCATCTCTCTCTCTCTCTCTCTCTCTCTCTCTCTCTCTCTAGTGTACTAAGATCTAAAACACTATAAATATTAGACGTGTAATAAGAGGAGATATTAGTATTTTTTTGTTTGGAAAATTTCTAGAAAAATAATTATGGCCTAGCAGAATCAAAGTGATCACTTTGTGTTTGTAAGTACATAAGTTAACTCTTTTCATGAATCAAATAAAATGAAATTGACTAACAGATAATTACATGTGTAATAGTAATTCAATTATAGCAGCCATGATTGAGTTACAATAAACATAGTTCTTGACTATAATAGCAATAGCTAGCCGCAAATATCATATTTGTTTGCTACAAATGTAGTAATTGGTCGAAAAGGCTGTAATCGGTTGATACAATAGTAGCAGTTAGACACAGTCCATAAGCGATGATTGTAATAGTGTCAATTGGTCACAAATGTTGTAGTTGAAAAAAATAAGAGCATCATTCGATCACACAAGGCATAGTCGATGACTGCAATAGCGGCATTTAGTCATAGTGACCATATTTGAAAGCTGTAGTAGCATCAGTTGATGACAGAGGTCATAGTGGGAAGTTGGAGTAGTTACCGGCCACATAAATCGTGGAATAACACCGCAGTGTTATTTGAGGTGTTATCAGTGTTATCAGTTTCGAGGTGTTATCAGTGTTATTCTGTGGTGTTGCATTGCAGAATAATATCGAGTAACATCACAGCGGTGTTATTCTGCGGTGTAAAGCGCGTAATAGCACCATCAACACCGCGAAATAACACCAATAATACAGCAAGTACCACAGTGTTATTTTGCGGCATTGCTCGGTGTTATCCCGCGGTGTAACACGATAAAACCAATAACAACGCGAATAACACCCTAATAATATCGCAGTGTTATTCCACGATGTTACTCGGTTTTATTCCGCGGAATATGTTCTAACGAGTCTATTTCGAGCCGAACATGAACCAGAATGTGTTATTAAAGCTAAAAACAAACATAATGTTCACAAGCCATTTCGAAAACGAGCAAATTGGAACGAGCCGAACACGAGTTGAGGTCCAGCTCAGCTCATTTATAGTTTTACTTGAGGCAGAGGTCTCAAAATATTAATTTTTTCTCTTTATCCCACGTTACAGATGAACCGACCTCCTTTGTCTTAATCATTGTATTACTAGCATGAAAAAAAAACTAAATAACATAAATAAGAATGCCACAATATCGCAACTCACAAAAAGGAATGTCACAGTATCATCACCAATGCCCCTCTACACAACACTACACCACCACCTACACATCATCATTGACACCACCTCCACACACCGACACCTCCACATACCAACACATCAAGTCACAAACACATCCACAACACCACCACCACTACCTCCACACACTAACACCTCCACACAAACACAACCACACACCAATCACCACCTTCACAACACCATCACCGCTACACATTCATCAACACATCCTCTAACACAAACACAACCACACACCAACCACAACCCCCACAAAATCACCACCTCCACACATTCATTAACACATACTCTAATACAAACACAGCCACACACCATCACCTCCCCAACACCGCCACCTCTACACAAAAACCAACATAAATTACCACCAAACATCAAAGGTAATGATAAAAACACACCCCATATTTTGCATTTGATGCAGTTACATACATGGAACCCTCTTTCAGCCACTTGTCATTCTCACTCAAACATCAAAGATAAGAATAAAAACTCACCCCATATTTTTCATTTCAACCTACTGCATACAGAGCACCCAAAACATTGCTATCAACAAATCAAATACCATCTTTCATCCATCTCTCAAATTCTCACTCAAATTACATATAGGGCACCGTGAACATTTCTATCAACAAATCAAGTACCCTCTTTCGTTCATTTCTCAAATTCTCACTCAAACATCAAAGGTAAAGATAAAACCTCAACCTGTGTTTTTCATTTGAAACTACTACATACAAGGCACCCGAAACATTGCTATGAACAAATTAAGCACCTTCTTTTAACCATTTATCAAATTCTCACTTAAACATCAAAGGTAATGATAAAAAACCACCCCATACTTTGCATTTGATGGTTACATACATGACTCCCGAAACATTGTTATCAACAAATCAAGCACCCTCATTCAGGCATTTCTCAAATTCCCACTCAAACATTCTCATATTTTTCATATAGGATATTGCATACGGGGCGCCTGAAACATTTGCTATCAACAAATCAAGCCATTTCTCAAGATCTCAGTTAATCGTCCAAGGTAAAGATAAAACCCCGTGAGACGATGACAGAAGAAACACGAGAGACCGTTGTGGTTTGGCCCACATCAGAAATAAATTACTCAGTTATGCTGCGCAATCAGCCTAACTCGCTTATTATTGTACGTCATTTCAGGCAGTATGGTTTAGGTCCAACCTTAAAGCTGTACATCGATGCTTCTACGAGTCAGTCCACTCTACCATGTTGGGTAGTTCTCCACTCACTAACAACGACAATTTGTTTATGAAAAATTTACATATATACCATACAATTCTTATGTACTTACAAATCTAACACCTAAAGTGTAATATTTACATTTATAATATTTTGATGTTATAATTTATGCATGAAAATGTACATTTCACTTTTAAAAAGTTAGTAATAATAATGTTTTTCATTTGATGCTAAAATTTAGGTTAGATATGTAAATATATAAAAAGTGGGAGGTAAGAATTAAAATGTCATTTTTATTAATTTATTTATCTTTTTACCAACTCTTTCACAGGCCTTACACGGGAGAAATTATTACATACGGACACCGCATGCATGCGGTGTCCGATCCTGACCGTAGATCACGGTGATTTACGGTCAGGATTATTTCTGTTAAAAGAAAAAAATTTGGTGGGGCCCACCGAAATACATCAGGAGCGTAAATCCGGATCGGACACCGCACGCATTCGTTACACGGGATAATTTATTTTCGCTCACTTGGTAGTGCTCAACATTATTTCATATAGTATAAATTACAAAAATATTTTCAAATAAATTGAAATTATATATTACAAAAATATGAAGAGGTGCAATTTTTCATCTTTTTCATTCCTCTTAAAATCAACATGGGAAGACAATCTTTTTTTCTTGAGCAACCCATGCGAAGATTTTGAGCCATTATTATATGATCACAGAAGATTGGCTTCGCATCAAGGAGAGCAAACTGAAACAGAGTGAAGAATGGGAATGAAATTACCTTACTATGAAATAGAGAGAAAATGTGCCCTTCTCCATCAGTACTCGAATTGTTTTTGGTGGAGAATTTAAATTTCATTTGTCTACATGAAGTGATCGTTAGGGCTGTCAAAAAAGCTCATTGTTTGCGAATAACACGTGTCGGCTCGTTAAGTAGCTCTTGTTCGGCTCGTTCGTTAAGTAAACGAGCTGAACTAAGCTCTTATTTGGTGCACTCTCGTTCGGCTCGTTTTAGCTTGAAATAAAAAAAAAAATCATATAATTATTTATATAATAATATATATTTATATCTAAGTTTAAATCACAATAGCTCATGTGGTAATGGTGTTATGTGTATTCTTTTAAATAGATTTAGTCCAAGTTTGAACCCAATACTCTACATTTTTTTTTTCAAATTAAGTTTAACGAGTTAATTTCAAGCTGAACACGAACACACAGTTTACGAGCCAATTTTGAACACAAGCCGACTTCAAACTCGAAAAATTTTGAACGAGCCAAACACGAGTCAAGCCTGAGCTCGCTCAAGCTCGGCTCATTTACAGCCCTAGTGATCATCAATCTAGAGAATTGTTAGTCCAAGCATCTTGTGGGGTAGTTGTAAGAAGACAGACTTCTCTTTTCTTCTTCACCACCATCAACCAAAATGATACACCTTTTGGAGCTAAAAAGTATATGAAAAAATGAATTGATAACTAAAGTAGGAATATGATGAAGTAAACATTATACTTGATTTCTAAAATATATGCGACCAAATGACTAAGGGCAAGATTCGGACTATGCTTGGCTTTATAATTTGAAAAGAATTGAATATTATTCATACACGTGTGATTAAAGATTATGTTTATCTAGTCAATTCAATGATCAAATTAGTTTAACTCAAAAGATGAGAGATGGCTAATTCCACTGCTTATGTTTGGCTAATTAGACTCGACTGGATAAAAACAGCTACCAACTAAGGGCTAGAGTTCTAGAGTTGCTTAACCAAGATGAACAAAAAATGATGAGTTTTAGGAGGAATCTTACGATTTAAATAGTCTTGAATGAGTAAACTCCACACTATTGTAATTGAAAATGGCATGACATCTTGAACATATGATGGCCCAACAATGCGTAACTACATTTTCAAAGATCAATTTGGGTTTTTTGATCCAAATTTATTTATAAATAAGTCGAATACGAATAAACTTGTGTTCGATCGTGTCTGGTTCAATTCAATTAAATAATTAATGTTTCATAGAAAAGCTTGTTATTGATAAAGAAATTGCTCATGAGGAAGAGGCTAGTTGAATTACGATTGCAGGTTAGGTGGGAGCAAGAAATCCCTTTGCTTCCATGCTTTCCACTGATTCTTTGATTGCCTCTTCTATTGGAGTGAAGACCATCCCAAGCTCAATCAATCTTTTAGCAGCATCCTTACATGCAACAAGTCCCGGCTGAGTTTCTTGATCGAACCTGTAAAGCAATACTGGAAATTTACAAACATGCCATACAATTTTTATAAATTTTCATATCTAAGACCTAAAGTTTGATATTTGCATAACTTTAAGTAACATGTTCTTATCAAAACATATGCATGAAAATATATGTTTCACTTTACAAAATTAGTATTAGTAGTATTTCTGATGTGATGTTAAAAATTTTAATTATTATACAAATAAATATTAAAATTTAGGTCTATACATGTCAATTTATATAAGTTACAGGATATATTTGTAAGGTGTATGTAACTAGTAGGAAGGTGAAGAGGGTTAGATCGAAGATGATCATGCTAAAGCGAACGAGTATTGAGCAAGAAAATCTATTGAGATTAGGAAAAAATTACTAAATTGCTCAAACTATATTGAAAAATTTATTAAATCTTTCTATCATTTATAGAAAAATCTCAAATTCTAGGATGGACAATTGCCCGCTTCAGACTTGACCTAATTTCGCCACTTGTTCTACCATAAGATGGTAATTTTACCAGCAATTTCTCATTAATTTTATTATCATCATCAGCATTGGCCTTATCCCAATTAATAAGAGCCGGGATCATAGAAAAAGCAATGTAACATAAACGCCAAAGAATATATTTATCATCATAACCTATAAGCATTTCCCTAGAGGAAAGCACCATAAATTAATTGTTGGATGGGAACTTTCAAAAAAATAATATAGAAGCTCCAAATGCATTGTTTTTTTTTTTTGTCAGAATTTGCTTCCTTTTGTTGAACTGCCATTTGAATGCACATTAATTCAGCATACTGCTATTTCAAAAGATATCCCATTCTAAAACCCGTTTGACCCTAACGACCATATTTTGTTTCACTATCACAAGTCTTGGTCTTATTATTATTTCCCAAATCATAAGCTCATTGTCCATAGAAAGTAATTATGCCAGGTAGACAAACATGAACTATAATATGAAACATATGTTTCTTATGAGCTCAAAAGAGGCTAAGGAGTGTTGTTGTTTCTGGTTTTCCGAGGAGCGGGTATGTTTCTGCTCATTTTCTTACACTTTTTTTAGACGCACATGTTAATCTCCCAGCGTTGTAGCTAGAAGTATCCTGTTGCAAGCTCTCCTCGCAACAGATCTTCCTCCGGAGCTTTTCTTACAGCAGATCCTCCATCGGAATTCTTCCTACAACAAATCATCCTCCGGAGCCTTTTTCCTGCATTAGACCCTCCTTTGGAGTCTTTTTTCCTAAATCAAGCTCTCCTCTGGAGCTTTTTCCTGTATCAGACCCTCCTCCGGAGCTTTTTTTGTAGCAGGTCTTCCATCAGAATTCTTTCTGCAATCGGCCCTCCTCCGGAGTCTTGTCACGCATCAAATCCTTCTTCGGAGCTTTTGCCTACCACAAGCCCTTCTCTAGAGCTTTTCCAGCAGCAAACTCTTCTCTGGAGCTTTTCCTGCATCAGGTCGTCCTTCGAAGTTCTTTTTCTGTATCATGCCCTCCTCCAAAAGCTTTTCCTAAAGAAGTTCCTTCACCGGAATCCTTTCTACAATAGACCCTCTTCCAAAGACTTTTCATGTAACAAGACCCACCTCAAAAAATTTTCCTTTTTTCTCTGCAGGACATATCCTACGGCTTTTCTTTTTGATTGTCTACTTCCCTGCAAACTCTCTTTTCTCATTATCTGTAGAAGTCTTTTGCATATCTACAGACACTGCAGGAACTGCAATAAATTAGAAGTCAATTTTTCATGCAAGTTGTTTACTTCCCTGCAAACTCTCTCGTAGGATTACTAGTAGGAACCTTCCGTCTACCTATAGGCACTACAGTAATTGCAATCAAAGACAAACACAGTCAACTAAAAGTCAGTTGTTCTTGTAGGTTGTCTACTTTCCTGCAACATTACCTCAAAGAGTCTTCCGCTTACCTACAGAAACTACATGAATTGTATTCAAGGGCAACCGCAATACGGGATGAAGACCTGAAATCTAATTCACAGGATTCCCCTCGCCCATTGTTTGAGGTTTTCAAATCAAAGTTGAATATGATTTTCAACTATGCTTCAACTTGAGGGAGGATGTTAGAAATTATATTTGAGAAAATAATTTATTCGTATTAAAAGTACTGAAAATTAGATTTATTTCCTAATAGAATTTTATTTCATTTCCTATTTTAGATTTATTTTCTTGGATCATATTTAATTTATTTCTTATTTTAGGTTTTCCTATTTTATGTTGTTTCATTTTCCTCTAAATAATTTATATGAATTGATTAATTAAAAATATTGGTGTTATGTGTTTCATTTCCTGTTAATTCTTTTTCATGTAAGAGTTATTTATACCATTTTTCATATTAATAAAATTATTCCGTTTTATTTCAAATTATTCTGAATTTCAACACAAGTGTATCAAGTTTTTTGAGTCGTTGTCGGGGACGACGTTGAATTTCCAATCTTAGAAAAATTTTGTTAAACTGTTAAGGTTTAGACTTACAAATCATCGTGTTATATTTTATTTGTTATTTATTGTGTTAGAAAATTTAAAAAAATGTTTTGTAATTCTTGCTTTTAGTTTCTGCATAATCTTCTATTTTACATCTTCAGTAAATTTTATTTGTGTATTGTGTTTCCTGTTACTTTAGAAGCTATCACTTGCTAGTTCTATGGCTTGTACGCATAGGACTAAACTAGTTAAAAAGAATTTAGGAGAGATGACAAACACTCAGGAAGAGAATATCATGCCTAGACCACTTAGGAAATTTATCAAAACCCATGATAGATGAAATCCATAGAAGTATCAATAACCCTACCATTCAGGCTGGCACTTTTCATCCAAAACAAAAAGATCAATTTAGAAACTCACCACTAGAAGACCCTAATCTCCATATAGTTAGTTTTCTAGAGTTATGTCCAACCTTTAGATATAACGATATCTCAGACAACATTATTAGACTTAGGTTGTTTCCATTATCTCTTTGGGATAAAGCTAATATTTGGTTCCATTTTTTTAGCCCCAGGATCTACACCTACTTGGACTAACCTTGCTAAAAAATTCTTCGCAAAATATCTACTATCTTAAAAAACTGTCAAACTTTGGAATGATATCATATCTTCACCTAATTAGATGGTGAATCCATTTATGAGGCTTGAAAGATGTTTAAAAAGATGCTTAGAAAGTGCTCACGCCATGCTCTACTTGATTGGCTTCTCATTCAAACTTTTTACAATGTGTTCGCAAAATTGTGGAGGCTGATTATAGATGTTGTGGCGGGGGGTCACTTATGTTAAAGCCATTTAAGAAGACTTATTGACTTATTCACTAATGGAGGATATTACGAATAACTTTCAATGACCTTCGGAGAGAGACACCCTATGAAAACAATCGGTGTCCATGACACTAATGGCTAAGCAATCCTCACCTCCCAAGTTGTTATTTCTAGGAACTTAGATAATCTAGAACTAAATTCAGTGCAAGGATCCCTACCAAGTAATGAGATTGATTATGAGCAAATAGGAGATTCTAGCACTAACCCTCTGGAAACCTTGAATGCTATAACCAACAGACCCGATAACTTATATTCCAACACCTACAAACCAGACTGAAAAATCCACCAACACTTTGACTAGAACAATAATAACCAAGGGGTACGAAACCAACACTAGAGTAACAACCAACCCAACTTTGTAGGTAATTGGAATAATCAGGGTAGTGGCAACCCAAAACTTACCTAGTCTTTGGAATTTACTTCTAATCCTAATTTAGAGAAAAGAATGTATCTTTGGAAGAAGCAGTATTGAACATAGAGAATCAAATACAAAGTCATGTTGCAACTATTAGTAATATTGAAACACAAATTAGGAAAATAGCTAACTCATTGAGTCAAAAACCCCAAGAGACATTACCTAAAAATACAGATGTGAATGCAAAAGACCAAAATGTGGAGTATTGCAAAGTTTAGGTGTGAGAAATGTAAATGCATAAGAATTGTATGGTACCTACGTAAATTTTCCGATATTATAAGATATTCCACTTAAGATTCCGATATTATAAGATATTCCACTTAAGAAGACGATGGAAGAATAAACTTGACAGGGTATAAAAAGCTGCGAGTTGGTAAGTACTATGTACCTATAGACGCCATAATTGGGGCATAGTTGAGCAACAGATTCGGCAAAATCCTTGAACTGATATATCCCATTGGTACATAGATACCTCCCAGAGGCGTTTGGTGTCTCCAGCAGCAAGACCTGAGCAGCAGCAACATCACGCACATGCACGCAGCCAAGCCAATGAAACTCTTGAGTATCCTTAGAACCTTCAAATCATGCAAAGAATAATTACATAGCCTGAATTTGTAATTCTCGCAATCTTGTAAACTACAGTTACACAAACCTTGTAAGAGTTGCTGAAGGACGGCCGAGCTTGCATTCAGACTAGGCTGTAACAGGGGACCAAGCGTTGTGGAGGGATTGATTGCTACAATGTCTAAATTGTACTTTTCGGCATATTCCCAAGCTTTCTTCTCTGCCATCGTCTTCGCCACCGGATACCATTGCTGGGTTAACAAGCATTAAAAAAATAAATTATTGGCAAAAGTCTGAGGTGCACCTCTTATTGCGCAATTTTAAACAATGAGTGAAATTGTAATGAGAAGTCGATGCAAGTGATCTTATCCCTACATTTGAGGGAGGCTATTTTCATAGATCAAACTCATTACCACCAAGTCAATAGAGGCTATAATAATTCATTTTGAAAAATCAGATAAATTTTTTTGACAACTTAAAATATATCCTAAATTTCGCATCTCTCAGATCTCAACTGAATCAACTTTATAAAATTCGACATGTCAAATGATTAAAACATTATATACAAATTATGAATAGATCGAGAGATATAAAAATAGGAAGTTATAAGTTTAATTATCTTAATTAAAACTTAATCCCTCCTAAATTTATAAGATATAAAAATCGGAAGTCACGAGTATAATATATTCATCATTATAATTTTGATCACTCATATATTTAACAAATTTCTTTGTCGTCATTTTCTTAGCATCCCATTAAATATGTTAATAATGCTCATTTTAAATTTATAATTCATAATTCTTATTTGATTATTTGTTTGATTCAAGAATTTACATTATCTATCCATCTCTCTCTCTCTCTCTCTCTCTCTCTCTCTCTCTCTCTCTATATATATATATATATATATATATATATAAATTAAACATTCCTCATCTATTTCTTATTTATTTTAGTGAAATTATTGATCCTTAAGTTCTTGAAACTGCTAAATTTTGTCGCACATGTTAATTATTAATAAATTAATGATCTCAGGCGCTCAGGCACCTTTGGCAAAGGTTCCCGGCATAAATCCATCACTAGTAGGGGTGGTTAGGCACTCAGCTTGTTTCTAGCATTCTAGAAAAGAGCACCCGAAAACTCCAAGCCCCAGGATGGCGCCCAGGCGCCTGTAACTGATTTTTGCAAATCGAGACTTTAAGTTTTGTGATTCTTCGTTGTGGGAGGTGTGTGCAAATAGTGCAAAGCAGTGCTGCGAGTTGGTGTTAGATTTTTGTGAGCTCTCTTGTGCAAAAGAGAAAGGAGAGGAGCGTTCTTTAATTCCAAGAGAATAGAGAGGTTTGAGTGTGGTATAATTTGTACAATTTCTCCTCATATTATAGTAAATGTCTTGGTAAGGCATGGCTCTGTGGTTTTTTGCATATTTTTTTTTCTAAATTACTTGCTTGTGTGCTTCTATTTAAGTAATTTATTTTGAATCTCTCAAATCAGTGTTCAACATTTATCTTAATGCCATAACAAGGCATTGTTGGTTTCATGTTGGGGTGCTAGGTGCAGAAAAAAAAATTCGGAGGTGCTGCCCTTGATCCTAATATAAGGGGGACACCCCCTTGTAACTCCTAAGCAAACTGACCACCAAGCTTGATCAGCAAAACTGAGGGCTCCGAGTGAACAATTGATTAACACAATAAGACTCCACATAATAACAAGAGGCAATATTAGAGCCCAGTAATCTTTTAAGAGAAATTTGTGCTGGGTAGAGGAAAGAAGAGGTTGCACTCTCAAGATGAAAGGCCGGTAATCAAAGGAAAGTGGATTAGCACTTGGTAGAATGACTGAGGAAAATAATTTAACAAAATATTTTTGCAAAACACCAAATCAATTTTGGATCTGAGTGGAACATCCAATTGATTATCGAGCCAAGTATGGGAGAGAAATACACTAGGGAGTTCATAAAGTCTAGTATTAAAGTCACATTCTTTAAAACTCAAAATTTTGGAAGGAAGATGCCTTCTACCTACTTCAATATTCAAAGAACAGGAGCAGTAAAATCCCCGCAAACTACCCAACTCTCTGAAATGTCATGGGAAAAGTTCTCAATTAGTTCCCACAGAAGTTTCATCCTAGAGCACCATTTTTAGTATAAAAGGTAGTAAATAAAATGAGATTAAGCAGGAGAAAGTCATTTTGCCAAGCGGACATTGCAGGCAGGAAAGAATTGGAATGGAAGCTAGCCTATAATTGTTCCACTTAATCCAAATATGGGCCTCTAAAGCAATAGAGAAATTATTAAAAGTTTCATTCTTGACAAAAAAGTTTAATTCCGATTGAGACTGGGATCAAGAAGATCTTCTCGGTTAATTATGGCCTTTAAGTAGCAGATAATGTTAATATTATAGTTCTAAACGAGCTGACGAAAATCCAAGATGAACCCTTCCCTCAAGCGCTCATTTACAAAACAATAGATGGTGTTGACAAAATGCTGCAAGACAACTGTGATCTGGGAGGTGTTTTCTGGAGCTTATCCTGGTTTGAAGTTGTGAGAGGATTGGGGAAAACCTAAGATCATCTTTTTTTTTTTTAATCTGCAACACATTGATCGATTTCTATCGTTACTTTTTGCTTACGATTACACCAGTTGTCACAAAGCTTAAGAAAAATAAATAGAAATGCACAATCGTAAATACCTGATCGTGAAGAATGAGTCAAAAAGCATCACCTGGCGTGTTTCACAGTAATCCAGATCGGTCCAGCACTCCTCATCTACTGGAATCCCAGGTCGATCAGTGGCCCATTTAGGATTTGGCACCATGGCCGAGATGGAGGATGTAAGCACCACCCGTCGAGATCCGGCGGCCCTCGCTGCCTCCAGAACGTTAATCGTCCCAATCACCGCCGGCATCAGCAGCTCCCGTTCCGGATCCCGCGGAGCCTCCAGCGTGCAGGGCGACGCCACATGGAACACTCCAGCACGACACCCATACACTGCGTCGGCGATCGCCGTCGCGTCGAGAAGATCGGCCTCCCTGAGATGAAGGCGGGTTTCCTCAGCGCCGGGGAATGAAAGGAGGTGGGAACAATCGGTGCCGGGCTGGAAGGTGACAGTGACGGTGTAACCCTTGTCGATTAGGGTTCGCACAATCCAAGATCCAATGAAGCCGTTGCCGCCGGTGACGCATACTCGATTCTCGGCAGCAGGAGCAGTGGTCGTCTTCTCTTCTTCATCAGCAACTTTTGACACTTGGTTCTTCTCTAGATGATACTCCATGGAAAGAGGAGAAATGGGGTTTAAGGGTATTGAAAGGGCTGTCAAAAGAGTTAATTGCTTGTGTTTGGTCGGTTAATTAGTTCTTATTAGGCTTCATCTGAACCAACAAATTTTTTAAGCTCGAATTAAAAATGAGTCGAACACGAACAACTATTTGTTTTCTTATGTTCGGCTCATTTTAGCTCGAAATAAAAATACATCACTATTTATATAATAACATATTATATATATTATTTATATAATAATATATTATATATATATTTATATTTAACTTTAAATTAGAACAACTCATGTAGTAATTTGGTTGCACATCTTCTTTTGCATAGATTTGTTCCAAATTTGAATCGAACACTTTATATATATATATATTTCAATTAATTTTGACTAGCCAATTTTGAGCCTAACATGAGCAATTTCGAACTAGCCGAACACGAGCCAAGCCCGAGCTCGTTCAAACTCGGCTCGTTTACAGCCCTGGGTGTGATGGCTTGATATTGGGATAGTATTGGTGGTTTGAGATGGGTGCAATACCATCTCAATATTATTCGAATATCACGTTATACATGTATGTCTGGTGCACGAAATATTCACTTGTGGGGAGGATCTCTAGATTTGCGAAGGTGTTGCGAAGCTGTTTGTTGAGTTGTTTGGAGTGCCCAAAAGGAATTTTAGATAAGATTTGGTGGGATTTAGATTCATAACAATTCTTATGTTTTTATATATTTAACATTAAAATTTTAATTTTTACATTTATACGACTCAAAATCTTTCATGTTGCATAAAAAAAATGATTGGAAATGAAATACACGTTTTCTTGTATAGGAAAGGAGATATGTATATAAAATTTGAAGTGTAAGGGTTGAATATCAAAATAAATAGGAATTGAATGATACTTATGCAAATCTTCCTTTTTTAAAAAAAAAAAATTGGATTTACATGCATATCCCACATTTTCTAGTTATTTATATATATATAATTATTAACTTTTGTATTCATTTAGGCTGGCTTTGATTTAAAAAAAATTAAATTAAATGCAACTAAATTGTATTACAAAAATATTTTCCTACACTTAACAATGTGTGATATAGTCTTAAAGCCTTGAACGCAAGTGCACAATATATATATATATATATATATATATATATATATATATATATATATATATATATATATATATATATATATATATATATAT
>NEWO01000176.1:255338-278478 GCA_003013225.1 Phalaenopsis aphrodite
TATATATATATATATATATATATATATATATATATATATATATATATATATATATATATATATAATTTCATGTGTTGTTGGATCGGCAACATATACAAGAAAGAAAAAGATAGTCGGACTCCACATATACATACTCAGTCCTAATTTTGTACATGAAGATGAAATGCAGAATAAAGAAAACATGAAAGATGTTTGGTTAGGGCAACCAATCCAACAAAGAATAATAGTCAGGCATCCAAAAGATTACCTAACACTCTAGATTTTAGCTTAACACACCATCTGACGAAAAGTCTCCTAACATGGTATCTAAGTGCATAGGGTAAAGTATTCAGCTATCGTATGACTTTGATGGGGTTTCCATACCGACCTCATCCTAATGATTCAAGGGATCTAAAGCACATCACATAAGAAGGTGAAATTTAAAATAAGTGGCCTCACATATGACATAACTTATATAATTTCAAAAGCAGACAGATAATACAATAACAGTAAAAATATCCATTTTAAACTTTTAAAATAATGGATCTACAATGCGGTCCGTGATGCATATCATGCACATTAGATGACTGAGCTCGTATTGCTCATCGGGATCAACCCAACCAGCAATGCTTGTTAAAGTATCACAGCTGACATGAGGTCACTCTCCTAATGAGCAGGACAAGCCATCAAGGTGTATGAGTAAGCTCATAAATATGCAAGAAGCACACATTATGATTGTTCAACCGAAGTATGAAATAACCACAAAGGGTGCCCAAGAAGGCGAAGCACACATGAAGCAAATGGATACAAGGATGCTACACACAACAGTGACACAGACAAACGAGATACACCAGTAAGAAGATGCCACCTATGGAAAGGAATTATGTCTGCTCGGGGACATGAGACAGCATGCAACAAGCAAACACCAACTACAAGTGAGTTTGCATCGAGTAAAATGATACTCATAAGAAGGATTCACACCTTATCGAAGAGGAACTCACCAATAACACATGCAAATATGCAAGATATGTAACAAAAATATGACAATGCACCAAAGATGGTGAGAGTGAGTGTGCCATGGATGTAGTGTCTCAGAAAGGACGGGCATGTCATGACGGCAGCGACCCAAAAGATGGGTATGCTGAGGGGTTAGTGACCCAGGGATGGGCATGGTGTGAAAGCAATGAGTCGACAGATGGGTGTGTCATTTAGGTAGTGACGTGAGGATGGGCATGTCATGAAGGCGGTTGTCCGAAAAATGGGTATGTCGAGAAGGCAGTGACCCAGCTATAGGCATGCCATAAAGGTAGCGGCCCAATAGGTTGGTATGCCGAGAAGGCAGTGACCCAAAAATGGTGGACAAGCTGTGAATGTAGCAGTTCGACGGATAGGTATGTCGAGGAGGCAGTGACCTAAAAAGGGTTGGTTTGTCGTGAAGGTCGGGGCCTGACATATGGGTATGCTGAGGAGGTAGTGATCCGAATGATGGGCATGTCCTGAAGGTAGCAGCTCAAAATATGGGTATGTCGAGGAGGCAGTGACCCATGAATGGACATATTGTGAAAGCAGCGGTTCGACAGATAGGTATGTTGAAGAGTCAGTGACTTGGGAATTGGCATGTCGTGAAGGCTGCGACTCGACATAAGAGTATATCGAGGAGGCATTGACCCATAAATGGGCATACTGTGGATGGAGCGACCCGCAGATGGGTATGCTGAGGAGGTAATGACCTGAGGATGGGCATGTCGTGAAGGCAGTGACCCGATATGGGTATGCCATGACGCAGCATCCCAATAGATTGGTATGTTGAGGAGGTAGTGACCCGAAATGGTGGGCATGCAATAAATATAGTGGCTTGACAGATGGGTATGTCGAGGAGATAGTGACCTGAAAGGGTAGGTATGCCATGATGGCAGTGAATCGACAAATGTGTATGCCGAGAAGGTAGTGATCTGAAGAATAGGCATGCCTTGAAGTTAGCGACCCAAAATATGAGTATGAAGAGGAGCCAGTGACCAAGAAATGGACATACCGTGAAGGCAACAGTTTGTCAAACAGGTATGCCGAGGAGTCAGTGACCCGAGAATTGACATGTTGTGAAGTCTACGACTCGACAGATGGGTATATCAAGGAGGCATTGACAAAAAAATGGGCATGTCATGGAGGCAACAACCCGACAGAAAGGTATGTCGAAAAGACAGTGACCCGGAGATGGGCACGCCGTGAAGGCGGTGGCCCGACAGACAAGTGTGTGAAGGGACACTAGGAGTGCACCAAACATGTGATAATGACCATGCAAGACATCATGCAAGATAGATGGCACCAGAAATGCCATGTTCTGTCGTCTGAGGTATAAGAAACCACTAGAAAGAATTACACATTGCCCTAACAACAATTAAATGTCATGCAATCACACACACATGCAATATGATGTAAAAGCGAACAAACATGCAAGTGGTTGGTCGACCGAGTCGTGGTGGTCGGTCAGACCAAAGAAGCGAGTGGATCAATCTAGGGCAATTGATTGGACCCAAAAGATAGGTGATCAGCTCGGGACGATTGACCTAACCCAAAAGATCGGGTGATTGGCCTGGGACGACTGATTAAATCTAAGAAAGGTGATCGATATGTAGCGGTCGATCAAACCCAAGAGATAAGGTGATCAACCTGGGATGACCAATCTAACCCATGATAGGTGATCGACATGTAACGGTCGATCAAACCCCAAAGATAGGGTGATCAGCCCTGGGCAATAGATCGAACCAAAAAGATTGGATGATCGTGTCGTGACAGCTGATTGACTTGAAGTGCTCACACAGTCATGCTTACAATATGTGACATGAACCATGTGCAAAAATGTAGAAACAAACATGCATATGCAATGCAACCCAAAAACGCTCGACAACACGTCGAACTCAGCCTAACGACCTCGCATAGTAACCTAGGGTTGATGATCTTTGATTCATGACATAGTCATCTCCTGCATTGGTGAGGCATGTGGGGAGTTTCTTCCACGGCTCCCAAGGGAAAAATTCCGCACGACGTTGTGAAATGGACTAGCTACAAAGTTTTTTTCATTTCACAACTTCTTAGAACTTTCCAAAGTGAGTTAGCTACAAAGCTTTTCTCACTTTATAAAACCTAAACATCCAAACTTCTCTAAGAAAAGGTGGGGAAACCAAAGCAATGGGAGAAAGGGACTCCAACCAATGGGGATTTGACCTAAGGTTCACCACAAAAAATTACTCGGCTTCGTAAGGTGTATGAAGACTCATAAGACTCATAACCTAGGACTAGCTGTAAGAAATCAACGGTTCATCACACAAACGAAGTTTTAGAGTTTTGTACTGCAATTGAGACATGCAATGTTTCGAGTATACCTCAAGATGAAATGCTAGCTATAATATTTTTAGATGGACTGAAGCTAATAAGAAATCAATTTCAGTCAGTGCTCATGTTTAAAGAAAAACTTTGGAAAAAAAAAACATCTTCATATGAATTAATCATTTCGACATGATGGACAGTCATAATAGCATTACTTAGTATTACTATAATTTTTATTATTGTTTTCATATTTTTTAAGTAACATATTATTTTTGACGTAGTAGAATACTGAATTTTCAATTTTTTTAAAAAGTTGAAATTTATTTTTGTTATTTTGTTTGAATAATTCTTGAAATTTCATAATATTCTTTTTTTTTTCAAAAATAACTGTAACACAACATATTATATAGCAATCACACTTCTTTACAATCAGATACTTCTCTTTTATTTAATAAGTTGTAGCTGCCCAAAATAGACCACAAATTAGGTGATATTTTAGATATTATTTGAAAATTTTAATGTTGTATAAATAACTAGATTTTTTTAGATGCCACATGTAAGTTAGTGGCATTTAAGGTATTTAAGTTTTGGTATGTGATAATGTGAGTTCTCTTAAAATAAAATTCGTAGGCAATTTTGCTTGCGCAATCCCACCTCATCAATATGAATCCCTCGCCGTCACCCCGTCCCCACATAAACGTCTCGAACGAGTCCCATCACTATCGTATATATACCCAGAAATGTATATTTCCACAAACGAGAAAGCCAATAAGAAACGCAGACAAAAAACCTTCCCAACCCCGGAGAAAGTTACAGAACTCTCTTCTTCGCTGAACCGGTCCACCATCCGTCTTCTCTGGCGGCCTTTTCTCTACTCCTCCCTCTTTTCCTATCCCCTCTCTCGTCTCATGAAGAAGCTAACGAAATTTTTTGAGAATCTCCTGAAGCCCTTTGCCCGCCGTCCAAATGGAGGTCCCCTTCCCTCTTTTGATCAAACCCTGAATCTTTACATGATTCAGATCTGAATCAGTTTCGTTGTCGCAGAATTGAATAAGAAGGACCTGGAGGCGATCGCTGCGAGAGAGCAAAAGGCCTTCCGCTACGAAACCCTAGCAGCCGCAACCTCCAATTTCAGCCCCAAGAAGAAGCTCGGCGAAGGGGGTTTCGGCCCTGTATACAAGGTAACCTAGTTTAGTTATACCCTCCCTCCATTCTGATCAATCACTGTGATAGAACAGCGAGAGAAATCGTTCTGGTCTCTTGCCTTCGAATTTTTGATGAAATGTCTGATTGGGGTGTAGGGGCAGCTGGGGGATGGGCGATTGGTGGCGGTGAAGAGGCTCGGAAGAGGGTCGCGGCAGGGCGGGAAGGAGTTTACGAACGAGGCGAAGCTGCTTTCTCAATTACAGCATAAGAATGTGGTTAATCTCTACGGCTGTTGCGCTCACGCGGAAGACAAATTACTTGTTTACGAGTATGTAGCCAACGAGAGCCTTGACAAGTTTCTCTTCTCCGGTAAGCCCCCCCGCCTCTCTCGGTTGATTTCATACTTGCCATTGAATTCCGTGAGGATATATATATATATATATATATATAGAGACACACACACATACATACATACATATACATATATTTCTATGTGTTGTGCACCACCAAAATCTGACGGCCTCCCTTTGGCTGACCACCTCACCCGTCGGTCGACTGCCCACTGACCGGCCGCCACCCACTTTGGTCGGCCGCCTCGCAGCTCCGGCCGGCCACCGTAGCTAACCAACTCTTAAAAAATAACAAAATTGCATAAAATAGCACCAAAACTTGTCGGCCACCCTTTGGTCGACCACCCTTTGGTCAACCACCTCACTTGTTGGCTGGCCAACCACTGGCCACCGCTTTCCACTCTGGCCTACCATCCACCGGCCGACCACCATGGTTGGCTAGCTCTTATAAGATAGTAGATTTACATAATTACTACCCAAACCTTGTTGGTCACCCTCTAGCCTACTATCTCGCTCACTGGTCGCCTACTAGCTAATAACCTTCCCCTCGGGCCGGCCATCCACTGGGCGGCCGCCTCGCCATCATGGTTGACCACCAAGTCCGACCAAACTCTTGTAAAATGGGAAATTTACTTAGACAACACCAAATCATGCCACCTCGCCCACCGGCCGGTTGGCTTCCTTGCTGCTCCTGCCTGTCGCTTCGCTGCTCCAGCTGACAGTCGACCGCCTCTCAAATCGAAAATTTGCTTACATACCACTCAATTTTTATAAATATATATACGGCTAAAAGGTAATTATTTATAAGCATATTCTTCAATCTTTCATCTTTACATAACTAACACCTAAACTTTAATACTTTATTTGCCACTGGACCACTTGGGCCGATCACTCGATGCCGACGAATCCAAGACCAGTTCGAGCAGGAAAAAGACTGAAGTACCCATCATGACCCTCCTTATAAGAAGAGCATAAATATAATTTCATATCTTCCTCTTTTTCTTTATAAATAGAGGACTCCTTGGCATGTAAAATGGGTTCCTTTAAGTTGTCCCTCTCTGCCCCTCATGTTGGGAGCCTGCTTCCCTTATCTTTCAGTTGTAACCCAAGCTTATATGGAATAAAATGTGCCGCCGAGCCAATTTGCCCTCCGACGGGTCAATCCTCTCTCTCTTCCCCCCTCCCGTCGGACTGATTTGGATTCAACACACACACACACACATATATATATATATATATATCTATATATATATATATATATATATATATATATATATATATATATATATATATATATATAATGTTATACGTGAAATAATAATATTTTATTGGCAAGGGAAGGGAAGGAGAAGACTTAGAACTTGCTTAGTCAGTTAATGTGAGAGAAATGAGATGGGTCGACAATGACAGAGGTTTGCAACTGTTGTCAAGGAGGAAAAGAGAGATGATGTGACTGATTGCCTCCACAAAGTGGTGTTTGGAAATAAGGAAGGTTTGGCTATGAGGGATTTTGGCTGCAGGAGAGAGACGAGGATGTGCAAGCTCGATCGCCAATAAATTGAAAAGAGAGGCAGTAAGGCCGCGTAGAAGGAAAGGAAATAAATTTTTCGCGACAGATCATGCTAGGGTACTTCAGTAAGGTGGTGATGCAGGTTTTTGTTATGTGTTATAAATGTTTTTCAACACCACAACACACAAGACAACTATATTAAAAAAATATGCAAATTAACCACAATAAAATTTACTTCAGCACAATAAATTTTCTTCTTTAAAATATTTAAAGTTGTCACTCATAGTGAATTAAGATGTACTTTCTATTTCAAATCGTCACAGGTTGCAAACACAAATATACGTATCTCTGAAGTAATAAACGACTCTAATGAAGCCCTTAATATCGATCCCACGGAAAGGTGAAAATTTGTTTGGAAAATCACACAAAAGTACAATATTTAAACTATAGAAAACTTAAGTAAGAAAATATGTCGAAATTTGTTTAATGCCACTAAAGAAACTACATTTACCACACTAATCTCTAAACTTCAAAGTTAAATTTACTAAAACTAAACTAAATTTTGTGACAAAGAGTTCAACTTTAAAAAAACATCATTTACCTTACAATGATATTATAATTAGTGACTCATCAAATTGAAGAAAATTGTATTACGTCAAACATGAGCAATTATATTATTTATCCTTTTTTACAAATGATAAGGAATATTGTCTGATCCAATGTTTAGTCCCAAAATCTGTCGTTAGGCTGCGAAGATACTGACTCTCTCTTCAGAGTTCCCACGTTCCCCTCGCCTGAGGGTTAACATCTTACTTTCATTTCCAAACGCCTGAACCAAATTGAAGATTTTAGTATGTCACCCTAAAATCTCTAATTCTACACCTATCAATGAATATTTCACTATTTATTTGCACGCAACCCCATTGACTCTATTCTCATCTATGAAATTGAATGTGATTCTTACTTTGTTTTGGAAAGTATAACTCTCTCGGATTGTATGTTTCACAACAAATTTTAACAATTCAATTGACCAGATCGAAACGTAAATGAAGTTTAAAGTTTGAATAATCACAAATATGAAATTAAAATATTGCATACCAATCTTGATTCTTCACATGATCATTTTTCTTTGTAGGGAGAAGAACAAATAAATCTACTCAGAATTCATGAGGAAGATACAACAAAACATGAATTTTATAATAAAAATAAGTTTACAAAACAAGAAAGAAAAATAAAACAACTTAACTTGATCTTTTTACTAAGCAAATCCCTTGAATTTGTTTTGAATCTCTTTATCTCTTTACAATAACACTCAAATCTCTCTTAGAAATGTAAGAAGAAGAATATCTTATTTTCCCTCTTCTTTTCTCTTAGAGAAACTTGCAACACTCTCTCACAACTTGGAACTCACGCCCCACTCATTAACACTCAACACACACTACCTTTTCTGACATAAAAACACTCTTTTATAATGTTGAGACAAATTTCCCAAGAGTCTCCATAGACACATCTTCAAAATCCGTCTAAATTCAATACATTTGTGAAAATAACTGTCTCTAGCACCTAGATGCCGAAATCTGGCGCCTAGGCGCCGTCTTCTTTGTATTCTGGCTCGTAGCCGCCAGTTCTGGCACCTAGGCGCAAGTTCAATTTTTGAAAAACAACTTTTTACTCCAAATTTTGTCGTTTTTACATTCTTTAAGCTCCAAATGCCTAAACTTAGTATACTTGCAAGAAAACATGAAAATAATTTTCTTTAAAGTATAATATCACCAAATATAAGCCTTAAATACATATGAAAAATTGAATATTTTTTTTTGTGTATCACGTGACATGAAAAAGGAAAAGGGAATCACTAGAGTTGTGCAATCAGGGAAGCAAGGAGGTGGCAGGAAGGGGGTCGGGATTCTGTCACAAGTGTGGCACTCAGACGAATGATTGAGATTTAGTTATCACATATTGTGAAATCCCTCAAATAAAATGAAGTTGAACTCTTAAATATTGAGGTGTCTTTTGGTGAAATTTTATTAAAAACTCCCATGTCACCTAGGAAGTTACAGCAAGGCGAAATCATGAGACATTATACCAAGCAAACAATATATTGTTGGGTGAGAGCTCAAGCTATTACAAATTGTATCAGAGCATGACACCAGTTTAAAGATAGGAATATTTGTATGGTGGATGATTTTAGCTAAGAAAAATGACAATGACGTCAGTTACTTAAGTGAAAGAGATTGTGAAACCCTTGAAATAAAATAGTCGCTAGGGCTTCTTTTCTCACTTTCTTGCTTTATTTTTACGACCGGACTGAATATTGGCTGATCAGTGATCTATGAACCTTATCTGGCCGTTGAAGCAAATTCTTTTGGTAAGAAGCACTGTCGGTAGAGCTGAACTCTTAAACATCCAAACACCTTTTGGTGTAATGGTTGTAGTTTTGAAATAAGCTCCAAAGTGAAGTGTGTTACCATGGGAGCAGTGACCTTCTTGAAAGTTATAGACAAAACTGTGAGGCCATTAGGTCAAAGCGGAAAATATATTCATGGGCAGTACTTTTCTATTACTGTGAGGCCATTAGCTTCGAGATATTTTCTGCTAATAGGCCCGAAGCATTCCTTCGTTTAGCATGAGGCCATTAGGAACATTTTCCTTCAAGTCTAAGCAGTACTTTTCTATTACACAATAGGCCCGAAGCATTCCTCCGTTTCAACCAATCAACTTCAATTCTACTAATAACATCCCCATCTATATCACCATCACTTTGAACAATAGACTCAAGTTATCTAAAATGTTCACATTTTTTAATAATTTAATTACCCATAGTTACAACTCTGTCACACTTTTTTGATCATTTCACATAAAACAAGTTATATTCTGAGTGTTTTTTATTTAACTAATTGTATGCCGGTCCTCATGCTAAATTAGTTTATAAAATCCTCATTCTATTGTCGTAAATACTCAATGATTAGATTTTTAGATTCATATAAATTTAATGTTTTGTATGGACGTCCTTCAATTAAATTAGAGCTATATGGCAAATATAGATTTAAATAGAAATACAAATAATTATATATATATATATACACATGTGTGTGTGTGTGTGTGTTGTATATCGATAATATGACCACACGAAGTTTAATAAAATTCAACAGATCGCACTAGGAGGATATTAAAGTATTGCATCAAAACAATCGAAAGATAGAGACATCAAACATCATATCATTTGGTCGAATCATGGGCCGACTAAAGGAAAATATATCCGAACGAAGAATGCATTGTGCACCTGATTTGAGAGATAGTCGTCTATCAACCCTCTCAACTAAATTATAGGATCCCTTACAAAAAAAAACCAACAGTTGCTCCTTATAATACATTTTCAACCCTCTACGAAAACCTCTTATCCAAAAGAAAACAGCTCGTCAGATTGCGGTGACTAACCCTTTGACTGACGATCCAAGTTCATCATAGGAATAAGAGGAGGTTTCTATGGAGGGTTCCCTCAAAAAGGCCGTCTGACGACGTGCCAGCCAACCGACAATTAAATGAAGACTGATTGTTAGCATCTGCTTATCATTAATACCCCACTTCAAATAGTTATTAATGTGAAACAGTGACAACGACAATTACAAATATTAAATGATCTCAGTCACTTAAAAATATGTAAAATTGTAATGACACATTAATCAATTGTAACGTTCTTATTTAAACATAGACAAATATGTAACTTACTAGACACTCTCTATAATCTATTAATATGGGTGTCATTTCTTCAAGAAAAGACTATTGAATCTATTCCAAGAAAACTTGTGACACTAGGCTCTCTATTTCTTTCTCTCATTTTCCTACTATTTCTCTCGCCCGCCCAACGCTCTAATTTTTGGGCACGACCCACGTGACATTTTGGGATTCAACATATATGTATGTGTGTGTGTGTAAATTAAGATAATACAAATATAAGTGCATGAGAACTTGTTTATATGAATGCAAGTCTCCAAAATATTATTAAGGACTATAAAAAATAAATATTTTATAAGTTTTTAAAATATTTTCTTTAAATTTAAATTATTTTATGTTTATTTTGATAAAATTTATACGAAGATATTGGCATACAAATATTTTTTTTCTAAAATGAATTTTGTATTTTTTTGGGAAGGTTTACATACATTTCCATCAATTTTATCTATTTACATATCTAGTACTTAAATTTTATTTTTTACATATTACATCTTATTTGTATATCAGATGGTGAACTCCATTTTTAAAAGTTTTAATTGTTATATTTTTACATTATACGAAAGAATGAAATGATTTAAATGTAAAAAAGTAAAGTTTATATATTAAATATGTAAATGCATATTTTGTACATAAATCTTGACATGTTGGTCGTAAGTCATGTTAATAACGGTTACGAATCTCACTCTGACCTGTTTTCTGGTGGTGAGAGTGGTCGTTGAATAGTTAGATACATGAGGGTGGTTGGGGGCTCTTATAATAGCCTCAAAACATTATTTTAGGTTTATATATATATATATATATATATATATATATATATATATATATATATATATATATATATATATATATATATATATATAACATTTAGGAAGAAAACTCAAAACTGGCTGGTTGATAATTAATCCAACCGCTGTCCGATAGTATTCTTTGTAGTCATTTTCTTGGCCATATTTGCCGACTGAGAATCTGAGATAGTGAGGTCATTGTGGTCACAAGGTCCGATAGTATTCATTGTAGTGAAAATCTATTTCATATTAATGGAATGGAATTGGAGAAAGCATTTGCACTGGACCATTTTTTTATTTTTACTTTTTAACTTATCCTCCTTGTGGTTGATCAACCAATTTCTAGTAAGAGTCATTTCCTTCTTTTGCGTTTCAAGCAATTATTCATGGCACAGTTTACCAGCGCATAGAAGCCACTAAAAACCTCACAAACACTTCTGAAGATACATGAAGAGCTCATTGAAACCTTGAGGAGCTTCATCACTCATTTTCAATAAGAAATGTTGAATGTACAAGACTGAGAGCCCTCCATCGCTCATGTGGCTTTAGCCCAAGGCCTACATGAAGGGGTATTTGAATAAGCACTTGACTTGTAGAAGCTGAAGACATTTACAGAGCTCCTGGAGCTCACAAATAACTACATCTCTGTGGAGGAATATAATTCTCGCCCTGGACCTTCACGACCATCAGAGTCCAAGGAAAGATATAAGAATCGACCACATGATGATCACCATAATTAGAAGATTCGTTTAAGGAAAAGGAAGCTCTGAAACACCTGCGAAAAACCTACCCATCAAGATCAGAGGAATACAGAGGAGAACTGATCAGAAGAAGACCACAAAAAAAACATGAGAGCTGCTCCAACTCCCCCCTCCTCCTACCAAAATCACAATGCTGAGAGTTTTAATGGCTAAAGTTGTAGAGGCCATAAAAAATAAAGCTTATTTCAAAAGGTCCTTTCCCTTGAAGGCATGACCACACACCCGCGATCCTAACTGATATTGTCCATATTATCGAGATTATGATCACGACACCGAAGAATGTTGGGATCTTCACAGCTTGATTGAAGAGTTGATTAAATTTGTAAAGTGGAAGGAGTTCGTGGCCCCTAAGGCCCACACTCAACGATAGAAAAAGGCCCATGTTGAGGGTAAAAACATTGAGCACGTTCCAATAAGGCTAGTGCACGTTGTTAAAACCGTATTAATCATCGTCAGAGGAGACGAACTTGAAGCTGCACGAAGATCTAGCCTGAAGATATTGAAGATAAGAGTAACATGTTCAACCACTTTGACCAAACATACCACACTTCTTCACCCTCTAGTCATTTTAACAGACACCGATCTGTCTATCGGGGGAAACCCCTTTAATTAAGTTATCGTATTCACCGCAATCAACAAAGATTACTAAATCAACAACATTTTTATAGACACGAGCATCCCTGTGAATATCCTGTTTAAAAGTGTTTTTTTAGAAAATTGGAACACTGTCAATCAATTGGCCTATGCATTTGAATTGCTATATGGATTTTTCGAAGAATGAAAAGATACGTGCTGAGTCATCGCCCTCTTAATTACCTGGGGAGAAGGAGAACGTCAATTCATCGTAATGACCGATTTCATTATCGCCGAAGCACCCAACACTTATAATGCCATCTTTAGCAGGTCAGTGTTGAATACTTTCAAAGTAGTCATATATACATATCATTCCACAGTCAAGTTTCCTGTTATTATCACTATCCGAAGAGGCTTGAATCAATCTCAAAGCTGTTATTTGATCAGTTGAGAATATACAAGATGATCTCATCCTGCTTGAGCATAATAAAGGCATTGATCTTGAAGCTATAAAGGCCCCTAAAGTCATGCCTATATCCACAAATAAAGCAGAGAAAACTTCTTATTTAGCATAAACTTTTACTAGGAACCCCAAGAACATCTTATTAGCGTCCTTTTAAATCACTGAGATGACCCTGCTGAGATGCCTGTGGTCGACATTGACATCACATGTCATGGTCTGAACGTCAAGCCATGATCCATGTCACTCAAACAAAAAAATGTTAGCCACAACCAAAAAATTAGTCGAGCCTATCTATCAAGAAGTTTTGAAGTTGATGAGTGTTGGATTCTTACGAAGTTGCAATACCCAAAATGGTTAGCCAACGTGGTAATGGTAGAAAAAAGAAATTACAAGTGAAGAATGTGCTTATATTCACTAATATGAATGCAACTTGCCCTAAGGATAATCATCCTTTGCCACAGATTTGAACACAGCTTGCCTAAAATGGTTAGCCAATGCTTCTTGGACACTTTCTTTGACTACCATCAAATCATGTTGCATTTGACCGATGTCGAAGAAGACTGTCTTCATCACAAAGGAAGAAGTTTTATGTTATAATATGTCTTTTAGCCTAAAGAACGCTGGAGAAATCTACCAGAAGTTGATGGATATAATTTTTGCTAATCAAAAAGGAAAAAAAATATTGAAGTTTACATAGATGAAAATTTTGTAACAAGTAAATCACCACAATAACATATATTAGATCTCAAGGAAACTTTTGACACATTAAGAAAGTTAAAGCTCAAATTTAACCCTCTGAAGTGCACCTTCATAGCTACTTATGGAAAATTTCTCGGAGATATACTTACTCACGAAGGAATAAAGCCCAATCTAAAGAAAGTACAAATCATATTGAATATGCCACCTCCAAAGAATTTTAAAGGAATACAAGTTTAACTGGGCTAAAAGCGGGTCTCAACAAATTCATCTCAAAATATGGCGACTGCTGCTCTCCATCATTTAAAAGCATTCAAAAAGGCCAACCAGTTTGCTTGGATGGAAGAATGTGAGCAAACCTACACATAGCTCAAATGCTTATTATCATCGCTACATTTGCTGCACAAGTCCATCCCTGATGAAGATTTATATATTTATTTGGGAGTAGACAAAGAAACAATCAACTCAGTGCTCTTTAGAGGGGACAACATAAATTTCCAATTTATTATGTCAACAAATTACTAAAGGATTTGAACAAAAATACATGATCATGGGAAAACTCGCACCAACACTCATCTTCTTAGCAAGAATGTCGCAACCATACTTCCAAGCTCACATGGTTCACGTGATAATGAAGTATCCTTTGAAATCCATGTTGTCCAAACCCGACCACTCAGAGAGATTCCTGAAATGGGCAATGAAGCTTAGTGAATTTGACATTCGATGCACACCCAGAACGACTATTAAGGCATGGTATGTTACTGATTTTTAAGCAGATTTTTCTGAAGGATTAATAAAAGAAGTTAACACATGAGCAAGCATACTTTGGTGCTTTACGTGGACAGAACTTCAGGCATTTCACGAAAAGGAATTGGCTTGGTCCTGTGCAGCTCCACTAGATAGATTTCGAGTCATTCAATTCAATTAGTTTTTGACACTACAAACAATCAAGCAAACTTTGAGGCTCTGATCGTTACTTTAAATTCTCATTATTGGTTGGAATTACTCACCTTCTAGTCAGATCCAATCCCTATTTAGTGGTCAACTAAATCAATTAAAATTTTCAAATAAGAAATCATTTAATGCTCACATATTTGATGAAGGTAAAAGAGAAAGCTAACTCAAATATAATTGCACACATCCCAAGTGATGAAAACTAGATCGCTAATTTGCTCGCCAAAAGCAAAAACATATGAAATCAATGTTCTCTGATCCTACATTAGCCAACCATTGAAGAGGTTGATGTTGCAAATTTACAAATTTAACCAACTGACTGCTGGATCATCCAGTTTCTACAATATTTGTCAACATGCACAATCCCTATAAAAATAAAAGATCTTCAAAGGAGTGAAAGGTACCATCAATCAAAACAATAAATGCCCTTTCAGCGAAATTACATATTTGATCTAAGCCACATGAAAGTAAAAAAATACACAAAAGATGATTATCAAGAGGAGTTGAATCTATTCAATACAATATTTGCCCAAAAGAGAAAATAACTATTGAGATAGAAAAATGTATAAACTTAACTAGATAGTCTCGAGTGATCTTTTCAATCTTTTTCTCGAAGATTCGACGAGAAATCAAGGAAATATCATATACTTTTCCATTCTAAAGGTAGAGCATATATTTGAACGTCGAAATGGATTTCATCGCTTGATCAAGATTGCTCATGATGACCTCTTCATAAGCCTTGGAGGCGATATACCGAGACACAATTTACTCTTCATTCCACATACTCACCATCTTCTCTCTTGATCAACCACTCAGGCACACAATCACTTGATCTTTTTCAGAGATATTGCGACCTCTTCCTCTCTTGATCGAACTGCATTTGTGTCAATTTGAGATCGTCCCTCACTTGCAGGCTAGGCCTGTGGATCATTCGGGTGGCTTCTCTGAAAATGGTCTGATTAATTCTCATGTTGAATAGCTTTTCAAGCCTGGCCTTATCTAAGTTCTATGCCTAAATTTCTCGCTCGTAAGCAGTCTTCTCATTGGCGTACTCAGTTAAAGAGCATAGAAAGCCAAAATTTTCCTCTTCTAGCAACTTCAACTGTGATTGCAGTGCCGCTTTGCGAGTAATTTTACTCTTCAACTGTCTTCTTTTCATTCTGAGAGCTTGATGAGACCCACCAATAGTATAAGTCCATTTCCAAATGGATGCCAAGCTCTCCATCAATGGGATATTGTGATCCTCTCGATCAATCTGCAGCACCACCTCTCTCAAATGCTTAGAGCTTATTGCTTGACCCATTTGAAATGCTAAGGGTGAAAAATCCCCATTGAGAGACCAGTTAAAAGAGCACATCAGGCCAAATTTTTTCTCTTCTAGCAACTTTAACTGTGATTGAAGTGCTTTCAAGGATTCCGCTTTGAGAGTAATTTTACTCTTCAACTCTCTTCTTTTCATTTTGAGAGCTCGATGAGACCCACCAACAGTATAAGTCCATTTCCAAATGGATGCCAAGCTCTCCATTAATGGGATATTGTGATCCTCCCGATCAATCTCCATCACCGCCTCTCTCAAATGCTTAGAGCTTATTGCTTGACCCATTTGAAATGCTAAGGGTGAAAAATCCCCATTGAGAGACCCATTTTTGGTCAAGTCAACTTGCGCCCATCTTTCATCTTCATTTATTCTTATTATTTGGTCTTCATAGTTGGAATGCCGCAAGGGGCCTCTTATGCAGGCTCTCCTGAGAACTTGTTAGGGCCCTCTTAGCTCCATATAACTCACGTGATAGGTGGAACTATTCAAGTACTCTCATTTTCTCCATAATACTTTTCCCTTTCCCCTTCAGGATTGAAGGCGCTTCACTCATCTGGGGACCTTCTATCCTCAATGTCTCAAAACGAGCACCAGGTGTCACCATCTCGGGAGAAAGCATCTAAGGAACATA
Organism: Phalaenopsis aphrodite; assembly: GCA_003013225.1. Classification (NCBI taxonomy): domain Eukaryota; kingdom Viridiplantae; phylum Streptophyta; class Magnoliopsida; order Asparagales; family Orchidaceae; genus Phalaenopsis; species Phalaenopsis aphrodite. Next base: position 271,564 of record NEWO01000176.1, read on the forward strand.
TTCCTCATCTTTTTCTTCATTGACTTTGCATTCATCTAGTGACGACAATCCTGTGGCACTATCGGGAATCAACAAACTCTTAATAGCAACAATGCAATCGGATAAACATGGACCTGCTTTTTTCCTCTAACCTACAACAAACATTTTGTGATTCATATAAAGAGAAACTAGCAAGAGATTATGATGTTTGCAAATCTTGACAAATATTGCCCTCACCTTCCAACATACTATTGAGAAAATCATGAGAAGGAAAACATATGATATTGATCTCTACTTCCTTCAGAGCAATGCAACTCCCTTCTTCTTCTTCCAGCAACATGAAAGCACCAGGAATGCGACATTTTTGTTAGAATGTTCAAGCCACTTCAGTTATTGGCTAAGCAAAACTGTTTCCCCCATTCAACTAACATCTTATTAGCAAAACCTACAGTCTTTGGCAATGAGGAAAACACAACCAAGCCATCACTCGACATCTTCACTTGAAACACATAGCGAAACAGGTTCATCAGGCAATAAAACCCCTCAGAGCAAGCATACTTAATTACCTCAATCACACTCTTCAACTAATTAGGGCTTATGCAAGCCAGAAACAACCCAAAAGTATTCAAAATATCAATTGTTTTCACACAAAATGGGGAACACTATTGACACTATTTTGGGTGTGGAGTTGCCATTTGGAAGCTGTTGGCCGCCGGAATCGGAATCCCGTCGCCCGTTTCGGAAAAACATTTAATATATATATATATATATATATATATATATATATATGAAATCAAACTGACCTCATATTTTTTACAGTTTAAATGAAAGCACTTTATGCCTTAAACCTTGTATCTGTCTCGAAAGACAAACACATGACTCGAGGGTGCTCAATCAAATAAACAAAAAAATACATGACGTCCGTTTGGTCTGCAGAACTATTTTTATTTGCCGACAAGTTCTCTTATTTAATACGAAGAATTAAATAGGGTTTATATTAAGCTGGGTTCGGGAATGCTTCCTATAAGGGCAAACCCCTATAGTTAATTACATCTTAGATAACCAAACTCACCTCAGAAAACTCTCGATAAAAATCAGGGAATATTATCTTCAAAGAGGTCAAAGGATTAGAACTTTTCAATGAGATCAGACAAAGATGTGTGAAAGGGGAATGAGTCAAATTTGGAACATTTTGTTGTAGAGTTCAGAGGAGGGAGAACTAGAGGATGCCTTTGATCCGGAGGAGAACCTCAATGACTTCTCAAGCTATGTTATTGTTTGGCTTCAGTTTTGAGAAGAAATTATTTAATTGTTTCATCCTGTCAATTTTATTAATTAGGGCTTACATTCGTGTGAGACGATCACAAAAATACCCTGGAAGATGTGAGGATTTAGGTCGCGACGGACTACAACCTCAGAATCCTATGACAAGTTAGGGCTTATATTGTATAATAGAGCTGTACGAAGGCCTAAAGATGATTTAAAGATTTATGTTGCGTAAGCAAACAAACTCGAAATCCCGTGGCTTGTTGTTTAATCTAAGGAAATATTTGTTATTGTAGATTCTCTTGCTGTTGAAGATGGCCGTGCTGCCCACAATGCTAGCTCCAAGTTTTCGTCGTGGCAAGTTTAAGTTTTTTAATGTGTCAAGTTATGATGTCAAATCAGATGTCCCTATGGTTATGATCATTTAAATATTATGGGGTATATTAAAGTTGATTAGAGCGACATCGATTAGGATCCTACGGTTCCTTAGTTTCGGCACCACTATTTTCTTTTGGATTCACTTAGTCTAAATGAATTTATTAAACTCAACTCAACGAGTTCTATACTTTTATTTAGACTGTGAGAAATCTCGTTAAGAACCGTAGTTTACCTCCTCCGAATGATTCCCGATCATCCGATAGACACGTCTTAATTTAGTTGCAATTGTTGTTTTGCGATGTTTGTGATTAAATTTTGAGTTGTCTTATATTTTGAATGTTTTGGAGATAAATTTTATCTTGGTTGATTTTAATTTTGGTCTTAGTTTTAGTTTTGTGGCTATCCTAAATATTTTAGTTTTCATGCAGGGTGACATCGTTGTTTAGCATGCAAGTCTATAAATGTAAAAGTACAGTGTAGAAAGTACGAGAAAAGAAAACACTGTAAACTATAAAAGCGTACCTGACAAGTCTTCTCGTTCCTCCACTTGAAACTTCAGTACTTGCAAATCATATATATGTATAATTTTGCAGGAATTAAAACATGCTTATCGAAAAAGTAAGAAGTACAAACTTAAAGTGTGCATACCAAATCTTATGTCATAACTTGGTGTATTTAAATTTTAAGGATGATTTTATTAAACAAATTATAATAAGCTCACATGTCCTTTAAGATTTTCAAAGGATGATGAAAAAGTCTTGGGTAATACCTTAGACATTTCATAGTCCTTGGAATTATCTTGAGTTCATTTTAGTTTTATTATGTTTGTTATATAGTTCATCTTGTTAATACCCTTATGCTTAATGAACTTGACGTTTTAATTATCCCTTAAGTGGGGTAACTATCACTTAATATCTCATTTATGAATTATATAGGCAAAGATCCTGGGGGCAACTTAACTTAATTAAAGAATTTAATTAATCTGATTTTAAAGAATGTGCTTGTAGTGTTTTGAAATGTTTTAAATTAATTGTAAGTTATATTCTAAACCTCATTAAACAAAATTTTGATTAAGTCTAATTCACTACTAAGTTCTTAAGGTTTAATGGGTAGATTTGTAATTTTAAGAAAAAAAGTTTTCAATATTTGTGTTTTTAATCCTGAATTATAAATTATATTAAAACCATCAACTAGGGTTCAAAATTAGTGAATTATGATCTTCCAAATCAAACCCCTCACCTTAATATCCCCTTATCTAAATATTCTTCCAAATTTCATTAATTTGAAAAATTATAAATTTATCCTTTATGAAATTAAAAGTGTGGTTGATTTTTATCACTTATCCCTCTTTTATGTTTCAATCATCAATACATGTTATTTTAAGATCACTTATTACCCATTTACCCTCTTGATTAGACCTGAATATTAATTAAGATCTAAATCCCAAAATTACACTTTTGCCCTTAAGGCTTTAACACCTCATAATTCATTAAATTAAACTCAAATGACTTGAAAATCTTATGTTACCTCACTCATGAGTTTATTAAAACATCAGAAGAGAAAATGTGATTTTTTCAAATTTATTTAATGTTATAATTACTTTTAATGCAAAAATAAGGATTTTCAATAAAAATTTTAATAACTCAATCAAAAATAAGACTTTTGTCCTTAAGAAAATTATTTGAGGTTTACATAGGTCAGAGGACCACTTGGACCAATTTTCATGATTTTTAGAGATTTAATTTAATTATTTGATATTTGTTTGTTTTGAATATTAATTAAATTTAAACTATTATTTAAGTGGAAAGTTAAGTTTTATATTTTTATTAAATTTTTCTGAGTCCAAGGAACCCAAAGAAACAAATTTCATATTTTTATGGCTTATATTTTAATTGTTAGAATTATTTTAGTAAAAGATTAGAGAAAAATCATTTTTAAGCCTTCAAAATTAATATATTGACTTAGAAAATTAGGAAAATTATTTTAATTGGTTCCAAATGATCAGGAAACCAAATATGACATTTTGATGTGTTTTCACAAGTTTGTGATTTAAAGGTCCAAAATGACTCAAAAATGAAATATTTATTTTAATTCCAATTTTATTTTTTTTAGGTTCCTCTGGTCATAGGAGCTCCCAAAACCAATTTTGGTAATTTTTTTAGTTGTATTTTGATTATTAGAATTATTTTAATGACAAAAAATGTCATTTTATCTTAAAAAATCACTTTTAGTTATCAAATTAACTCCAATTGACTTGAATTTTTTATGGGGAGCTCCCCTAACATTAAATTACAGTGTGAAATAGTTTTTATGCCATTTACATTTATAATTACTCTAGATTAATTTTATTTTATTTTTTAGGGTTGATGATAATTAGAATTATTTTTAATGAGTTAAAACCAACTTGATATTTTTCCCAGGGTCCTCTGACCACAGTAAATCTACCAAAACAAATTTTGTATTTTACTGATGAATATTTTAATTATTATAATTTTTATATCAAAACAGTGACCATTAATTTGAAAATTAGATATCCATGCATAGAGATCTCCCTTAACCTTGGAAAAATCAAAAAGAGCATCCTCATAACATGTAGAATTATAGCCCCAAAGATCAAGTCATGGTGAATGTCTATGCAAATGGAGAATCAAAATAAGGAAAACACCATTTAATCAATTAAAAATAATACATGCATCAAATAAACTTGAAAATGTTTCCACATTGCTCTCCTCTTTTCACTGAGGAACGCAATATTTTTATTTTATTTTTATAATTTTTCTACACAAAGTTATGAATTTTTTAAGTCTTGGGAATTAAATAAATAAGAAAAATCCCCTAATTTTCTACTTAAACTAATCAGCGCTGACCGGATCCTCGTACGCGTTGAAGAAACGCGTGTCGCCGTGGGATATGGCGCCACCATCCGCATCAGCTCCGCCTTTTCGAACTATGGCTCGTCCTGCTTGATTAGAGCCGTCTGATGGATACACGCTCCATCAGACGACCCATGGTCATCGTCCCCAATGACCCATGCCCAAAAATTGTCCATTTTCAAACGTTAATATCTCACTCGATACTTAACTAAATTAAGTGTGATTTGTTCCTATAGACTCGTCTTGACTAGGAGAACATATCCATACGGTTAATTGACCCTTAAATCAACTATGTACACATGGAGAATCAAATGAAGCTCGGTTTAGGGTTAACTTTCAATACGTTGGTCCAAGAGGGGAAGCCTCAATTGGATGCTTGTGGAAGCTTCGTGGGGGTCCCAAGAGCCTAGGGATGAAACCTCAAGCCGTGGTGAATTGCCTAGATATGAAATAGACCAAGGTCGAATTAGGGGTTTGATCAAAGTCCACCTTAGGGTGCTCTAGTGATGGGGCTTTTGTGGGGAATCTTCTTCTCTTGATGTGGGGATGATGTGAGTGCAATTAATTTGAATATGGTGGAGGTTTGAGAGGTGTCCTGTTTCGACCTAGAGATTGGGCTAAAAAAATTGAGCTCAAGCAGTGGCTTTGAGTGGCTAAGGGTTATTGAGTTCAAGAGGTCTCAGAGAAGCTCTGGAAGCAATTTGGCAGAGTTTTCCCAAAGAATTTCAAGCTCTCCCCCTTTGGCCAAGAGGGGGGGGGGTTAAATAGATGGGGAAAGAGAGGCCACCAAGGGCAGTTGGTGGGTGCTTTAAGTTGCTTATGTGGATGCCAACAATGTGCAAAAATCCAATTGGGATGAGCCAGCTTCAATTGGTTTAATTTTGAGTTTTGGCCATGGTGGAGCTCTTGATTTTGGGTTTTCCGGCCAGGGAGTGGTCACCATCTAACTCAGGGAGGTCAAGACTTGGTCTTAGTGAAGTCAATTGGGGTTGGCCATGTGTAAAGGTATGAGATTGAAATAGTATGAGAAAAGAGCCATTTTGGGTCAAATTGGGTCAAGACATGGTTTGTGTTGGGTTCAACCACCAAGGTTGGTCTTGGATTGAAGAGAATCAACTGGGTCAACTAAAGTGGTGTGGAGAAGTCCCCATCCAAGTGATTTAGTTAAGTATGAGGTTTAGATGATTCATTAAAAGGGTTAAAAACCTTTTTAAAGAAGTTTGAAAGTGGGTTGTCCTCTTGCCATTAATAGTTTAATGATGTGGCATGACTCTCATGACTTGCCTATGGCTTGGGAGTGGCTTCATGGCTCCCTTTTGACTTGGCTAATTTTCATGAGAAGAGATTTTGAATTTTTGGTATATTTTGTGGAGTTTGTCATGAGGCTTGATTTGGAATGAATTGATCATGAAATTAAAACTTAGGAAGTGATATTTGATTAAATGGGTGATGAAGGGAAGAGTTGTCATATGGGCTTTGAACTTCGACATTTGGAATTATATGTGGTGGGCTTGGGCTTTTAAAATGGAATTTGAGTTTGGGCTAAAATTTGGGCTAATTAAATGTTGAATTTGGTATAGGAAAATGTCATGAAAGATTTGGCAAAATTTCAAATGATTTTGAGTTGAATTGGATGACTAATTTGATGGATTTAGGCATATAGTCAAAATTGGGCCTTTCTAATTTGAATGAAATTGGGCTTGCAATTGGATCAAATTGGGCTTGCAATTGGATCAAATTGGGCTTGAACTTTGTTTAAATTAGGATTGGGGATGTTGAATTTTGATTTGGAATTGAAATTGGGCAAGATAGGGGTCAATTGGGCTAAGATTGGGGCTAATTTGAGGACATTTGGGTCTTTAAGGGCAAATTGAGGCTTTTGGTCAAATTGGACTAATTTGGTCAAATTGATGATAAAAAATTGAAATTGGGAATATTTGGGATGATTTTGAAATTTTTGAGAATTTTAGAAATTTTTGGAATTTTTAGGTCATGAATAACATTTTTGTAATTTTGGCAATTTTTGGAGGGTATTTTGGAAATTTTGTAAGTTTTGTGAATTTTAGTCAATTTAGGTAGTGGTGAGTGGTTTGAAATGATTTTTGAATAAATTTGGGTATTTTGTGTAATTTTGGGAGTTTTGGCAAAAAATAGAGTTGTAAGGGTATTATGGTAATTTGGTGGTTTTGGGCCAAAATGAGCCAATAAGCCATAAAACCATACCAAACCAATAGAAGTCATGTGAGGACTTATTTTGGATGCTCAATATGTTGGTTCTAACCCTCTCAGCCAAAGACTAGAGGTATAGGTTCACCCATATGAGCTTTCCAAAAGGAGTCAGGAGGTCAACCTAAGGGGGTCCTAAGGTTTGGGGTAAGTGAAAAAGTGTAGTGTGTGCAAGTTAGCTCCACCAAAACCA
>NEWO01000176.1:287813-324600 GCA_003013225.1 Phalaenopsis aphrodite
GGGTACGAGATTTCAGTCATTCATGAATTTAAAATTTTGAAATTCTTGATGGATATGTTTTTTTCCTATTTAGATTTTAGAAAACTATTTTGAAATAATTCATTGCCATGTTTTATTCATGTTTATAATTTCTCTCTCCACTTATTTTTTTTAATATACATATGACATTAAATTTAGATGTTGGCCTTTAGACTATGTTTTTTGCATCATACTCAAATTGTCATATTTAACTCAATTTATCCTTAAAGAGTTGGTAAAAATTTGGATAATTGCCAATGGATGCTAAAGAACTCAAGTTGAACATAACCTTAATTACAGGATCCCAAGTATAGGAATGCATAGTTTCATACATAACCCCCTATCCACATTGTAAAATAGATGGAGCTTGGTGCACTTATATGTGCCTTTTTATTTGCACAAGCAAAATAGTCTCATGAAGTCTCATAATAAATATTAAAAGGATGAATTACTCTCATTAATAGAACTCAAGTTAACATATCCTATAGCTACAATGATCATGAATATTGTGATGCATAATTCCATACATCAACCTCAAGTTTTGTACTCTAGTCAAATCTTTTTATTTGCACAAGCAATCAGTCTCATGAAGTGACAGGGGAGTAAGTTTGAACTAGACAATTGGACCGGTCCTAATGAGGGGTGGGAGGCTTGATCGGCCACTTGGGGTTGGGATTTGCCGCCCAACACAATTGGAGCCCTCCTTTGTTGCCTAATAGTATTTATAGGTGTTCTATGGGTTCTAGATTTAGTTTTGATTTCAGATTTTGAGCAGGACAACCGCAGACATCTATGTCTTCCCCTATAGGGTTGTATTCGAAGGCGAGAAGGTGCTCCAGTTGTAACTTGTCCCAAGTTAGTGTTTATCTATCCTTCCTGACTTCTCAACTCTTCATTTTAGTCTCCTCACTTGCTGTTTCTCTACTGTCGACTTTCTCCTCTGTAGTTTCCTTACCATCAACCCTCTTATATGTTGTCTCCTTGCAGTGAGCCTTCTAACCTACTACTCCCTTTTCCTTCTGCCTTCCATACATGTTGTCCTTTGCCTCCTTTAGCCCTCCTGCCTAATAGTCCATTGCCACTAGCCCCTCCTTTACCGTTGTCCTCGCCGTTTAGTCTTCCAACAAGTTGTCCTTTGCTGTTAACCACCCCAACCATCTTCTCCCCGACCCCCTTATCTGTTGTCTCCTTGAAGTGAGCCTTCCAACCTACTACTCCCTTTGCCTTCTGCCTTCTGCCTTCCATACATGTTGTCCTTTGTCGTCTTTAGCCCTCTTACCTCCTAGTCCATTGCCACTAGCCCCTCCTTTACTGTTGTCCTTGTCGTCGAGTCTTCCAACCAGCTATCCTTTGTTGTTAACCACCCCAACTATCTTCCCCCCCCACCCAAATCCAAACCAAATAATAATAATAAAAAAACAACAGCCTTTCCACCATCTTTGAATTCCGCCCTAGTTGGGTTTTTATTTTGTTTTTGTCGTCATATTTTCTTTTTGTTGTAATCTTGTAACTCTTATTTGCTTTTTCTATTATGGTTTGGTTAACACCGGTTTTATTTGGTATCAGAGCTAGCTCAACCCTAGTTGTATCCTAGAATTTCTAGCATCTGCCATACCCAAACTCATCTCTAACCCAAAATTTTCTTTTCTCACTCTACACACCTTCCACCTACCCACCTGGCCACCTTAAACCCTAACCATACCGCTGAGAAGGCAATTACCAGAACTAGAGTAGGATATTACCATGAGTGACATCCGGAGGATACTACGCAGAGTGCTATAACGGCTCGAGACCATTGAAGAAAGTATCATGGGCAAAGTCACCAGCCATAACAATGAGATCTGGGGAGGAGAACTGAAAAGAACAGCTGAACCACTTTTGTAGGGATGACTTTAATGAAGAGGGCTCTTCAAAATTCAACATCATTGGAGACCGAGAAAGGAAGTGCCTGTTGGAGGGCACAGAGATCTGGGAGTTAAGGCGGACCTGCTGATCTTCGATGGGAGGATGAATCCTCATAATTTCCTTAAGTTAATGTAGATGTTTGAGCAGATCTTCGAGTACAAGGATATGCTCGATGACAGAAGAGTGAAACTAGTTGTCATCAAGTTGACAAAGTATGTTTCTTTGTGGTGAGAGAACTTGGAGAGGGAGAGATAGAGGGAAAGACAAAATAAAATCGCTTCTTGGGAGAAAATGAAGAAGGCGATGCAGCGACAGTATCTACCCCTACACTATTGTTTGGATATTTTCATGAAATTCCACTATCTGTAGTAGAAGGAGCTATTAGTGGAGGAATACATGATACAATTCATACAACTCAAGTTGAAATATGAACTGGAAGAAGCAGAGGAGAATTCCATGGCCTGATATTTGGGTGGCCTAAAACCCGCCATCAATAATGTAGTTCTACTGCAAACCAACTAGACATTGAGGGACGTGCAAACCTTAGCGCCAAATGTGGAAAGATAACAGAAGCAACAAAGGCACCCACTTTAATTCAAACAACCACCTATAATTGGAGGCCCCAAAAGAGCATGCTTGGAGCAAAGGAAAGAACTGGATAGCGAACTTATAAGGCAGATCAGATTGGGAAGAAGCCTAAGAAAACAACATGCATGGTACAGTTCTAGCCGGGAAATGCTTCTGATGCCACAGATATGACCACGTCATTTCCAGCTACCCAATGAGTCGGGTGGTGTCATTCACTGTGCAGAGTGTCGTGGAGAGAGTGAGCGATGAAGAAGTGGCTGAGGATGAGGAATACCCCTTCCGGGGAGATGAAGGGGAAATGCTAGTAGTACAAAGAGTTTTGCAAACGAAACCGCAGAGGTTTCACTCGTGGTTGAGGCATAGTCTCTTTCGCACCGGTGTTGAAGTCTAGTTGATAAAAAATGAATTCTATGAATAAGATCTCAACATATATCTATCTCTTTAGAGATTGAATTGTTCCTTTCACCTCAATGAATTTTGTTTCGATTCTTTGAAACTCTAAAAAAATTTCATAAATATCTCCAACCTTTCAGTAAAAACTAATAAATACTTTTTTTGTCAGAGCAAAGTAAATGAGATCAATTATCTACATTAACTTTGCGAGCATTATTTACGGAGCAAAAATATTGAAGCCAGCTAAACAAGCCAAACAGCCTGGCAGGTACTAGGAAAAAGAAGTTTTCAGTTTCTTTAGAGGGAAAATAACTGGGTTGAAACTACAAGGCAATCCTGTTTTTGATCTTATCACAATTCCTATAATAGTTTTAGCCTGCATTTATTATGTTTTTCTTTTAATATGCATGTTCTTTTAGTTGATTGATTATTTTTCTTTTGGGGCATTTACATACATACCACCCAATTCCTATGTATTTACATATCTAACACCTAAATTGTGCTTTTAACATTTACACCATCCAAATCAGTCATATCACATAATTATACCATTAGTTTAACTTTTAAGAAGTGATACACCTTCCCATGCATCGGTAAGGCAGTATGTCTGTAAAAATTAAATATTAGATGTTAGATGTGTAAATACATAGGAATTTAGGGGTATCTATGTAACTTTTTCTATTGTTTTCTAGGCTTGGATGCTTTATACAAGAAAAGAGACCATGGACATGCTTGATCCTGCATTGAGATCCACTGCAGACGCTGCGCAGGTGGCTATGTGCGTTCACATTGGCCTCCTCTGCACCCAGGCTAACCCAAAGTTGAGGCCTGATATGCGCCGTGTCGTAGTGCTTCTTTCTAAGAAGCCCAGCACGCTCAAGGAGCCCATCAAGCCAGGGACACCTTATTTCAAGCCCAAAGGAATATCCCATGGCCTCAGAAATTCGAGCTACACGACAGGTGAATCTTCCAGTGTATCCTCTTTTGCCTCTAACATTGCTTTGGAGCCCAATCTTAACAATACAGCGACCACTTCCTCTTCGTACCCTGCTACCACCATGACCAGAACCGCTACCGCCACCAATACCACCACTTCAAGAAGCTTAGTACTTAGTACTATATAGTACTAATCTCTAACATCGACATAAAATGTTAGATTCTCACCTTAACTTCTTTCATTTGCTTCATGGCCTGCATTCTTTTGGGGAGTGAAGTTTTTCCTCTCGCATTGTATCATTTTAGCTGTAGTCTATAGGTTTTGTTATTCATTTTACTGAGTATTATCACCTTTTATTTCTTTTTATCTACTCATATTTGAAGATTTTTATATGATTTTATCCCCAACGACTGTACATAGTATAAATATTAAGAGCTTAGGATGTGGCTTGTATTCTTTTGTATTACATCATTTGGCTGCGGGCGGTAAGTTGTACTACTAAATTTTGTTGAGTGTTGTTCTCTTTCCTTTCATTTTAACTATTCATATTTGAAGGTTCATGATTTCCTCTTTGAACTTGTAGATAATGCGCTTAAATCAGAAATATCAAGAAAATTTTCTTCTACTTTCATTTAGTTCCAATCTAAATTAAAGCCAATATTTGCACCCTCTCTTCCTCTAACACTGTGGGTGGTCACTTATATTTAGTTAATATTATTTCCTAATAGCATACACCACTTTCATCATTTTCTAATATTAGGATAGAATTTTGGAATGTAGGTACTCTCAATGGTAAATTAAATGAATTAGTTGATATTATGATTCATAGAAAGATAGATTTCTTATGTATTCAAGAAGCTAAATGGGTTGGAGAAAAAGCCAAGGAGATTAATAACTTAGGTTTTAAACTTTGGTATTCTAGTAATAGTCTCACTAGAAATGGTGTAGGTGTAATTATAGATAAGAGTTTGAAAGATATTATTGTAAAAATTAGTAGAGTTGGAGATAAAATTATAGCTCTTAAGATTATTATTATTGATACTGAGATTTTTAATATTATAAGTGCTTACGCTTCTAAAGTAGATTTAGATATAAGTTCTAAATCTAAATTCTGGATTGAATTAGTAGACTTTCTGGATTGAATTAGTAGACTTAATACAAATGATACTTCTTGAAGAAAGAATTTTTATTGGAGGTGATTTAAATAGACATGTCAGTAGAGTGGTAGAAAATTTTAGAAATATTCATGGTGGCTACGGTTTTGGAGTGATCAATGAAGAAAGTAGAGCTATATTAGATTTTTCTTTTGTGTATAATTTTGTTATTACTAATATTTTATTCAAGAAAAGAGATGAGCATCTTATTACTTATAAGAATTGATCTAATAAAATACAAATTGATTATTTTCTTATGAGAAGAAGAGATCGTCCAGATTGTAAGGTCATTCCAAGTGAGAATTTAAGTACCCAACATTGATTATTAGTTTTTGATTTTAAGATGAAGAGTTGTAACATAAAGAATATTAGGATTCATTATCGTAGAATTAGACGGGGGTACTTAAAAGACAAATAAAATTATTTTTATGAGTAAAATTCAAGATCTCAAAATTTTGGATGTTCATGAAAAAATAAATGTTATGTGGGATAAAGTAACAAATACTATTAAATAAGTGACAAAAGTTGTGCTCGGAAAATCAAAAGAAAAAGTTTCTATAAATAAAAATAGTTGGTGATGGAATAATAATGTGCAAGAAAAGATAAAATATAAGAAGTTGCGTTATAAAAATTAGTTTAAATGCAAAATTTTAGAGAACTGAGAAAAATATCAAACGACTTGTAGGGAGTTTTAAAAAAAATAATTTGTGACGCTAAAAATTCTGTTTTTAGTGATTTTTATAATATATTGGATGCTAAGGAGGGTGAACAATATATGTATAAACTAGCCAAACAAAGAGAAAAGAAAAGTAAAGATTTAACTCAAGCGTATTAATGATAAAAATAAAAAAAATATTTTTCTTAGAAAAATATATTCAACATAGGTGGGTGAGTTATTTTGATAAACTTTTAAATGAATTTTTTTAAAATATGATCGACCTTAGTGATCTTATTATTGTTAATAATAATAAAACGTTTCATTTTTACTGTCACATTAGTGAAAAAGAAGTTGATGAGACTATAAAGAAAACCAAGGGTAAGTTTGTAGGTCATGATGATATCCCAATTGAAGTGTGGAAATATTTAGGAGATTTGGGAGTTTCTCGGCTTACCAATTTCTTTAATATTATTTAAAAAATTAGAAAGATGCCTGAGGAGTGGAGGAAGAGTATTTTGGTCCCCATTTTTAAGAATAAAGGGGATGCACAAGAGTGTGCAAATTATAGAGGAATTAAGTTGATGTGTCATACTTTAAAATTATTGGAGAGGGTAATTGAACGTAGGTGAAGACCTATTACAAAGATTTCTCATGATCAGTTTGGATTTATGCCGGGCAGGTCTACTATAGAAGCTATACATTTATTGAGAGGTTTGGTGGAGAAATTCAGAGATAATAAGGAGGATCTACATTTGATTGTTATTAATTTAGAAAAAGCTTACGATAAAGTTCCAAGAGATATCCTTTGGAGGTTTCTTGAGAAGGAAGGTGTTGATATGATTTATAATCAAGTCATTAAAGTTATGTATATTATAGTTGTTACTTGTGTTTGAACTGAAGGAGAATTGACCAAATTTTTTTCTATTTCTGTTGGATTACATCAGGAATCAGTTTTAAGCCCATATCTTTCTGCTTTAGTTATGGATGCTCTTACTAGACATTTACAGGTGGATGTACCTTGGTGTATGTTTTTTGCTAATGATATCCTTCTTGTGGATAAGATGAGAGAAAAAACCCTGGAAAAAAATGAATTATGGATGTTTGTATTGGAGTCTAAAGGCCTTTGTTTGATTGATTTAGGTATCTCGGGTCTATTGTTCAAAGCGATGGTGATATAGATGGGGATGTTAATAGTAGAATTCAAGTTGGTTGGTTGAAGGGGAGGAATGCTTAAGGCATATTGTGTGATAGAAAAGTATGATTAGACCGAAAGGAAAATTTTATAAGATGGAGGTGAGTTTTGCAATGCTCTATGACCCTGAATGTTGGCCTTTAAAAGAGATGCATAATACTAAGGTAGGTGTTGCCGAGATGAGAATGATTAGGTGGATGAGTGGCTTTACACTTAGAGACAAAATGCGAAATGAATATATCTGTGATAGGGTTGTTGTAGCTTCAATGCTGGACAAAATTAGAGGATGTCGTCTTAGATAGTTTGTTCACATTAAACGTCAACCATCAGATGATCCGATTAGGAGAGTAGATGTTTTAGATTCAACGTATGTTAATAAAGACAGAGATAGACCTAGGAAGACTTTGGGTTTTTTTTTTAAAAAATGATCTTAGTTTATTAAAATTAAATGAAAATATGACACTAAATATGATGCAATGGAGAAAAAGGATTCATGTAGCGGACCCCACTTAGTGGGATTAAGGCTTTGTTGTTGTTGGATACAACATTTTAAACTTCCCAAAATACTAATTTGTCTAGTATTCTTTTGTCGTAAGCTTCACAAATATTTTAACTTTCCTCAATACCAAAAATTTATCATATCACCCAATTCTTTCACTTCATCTTATTTGTCTCTCACCACCTCATTCCCTACTCCCACAAATATGCTCAACTTAAACAACAATCATTCACCCAATATCCTCACATAGCTTGATCAACTACACTCTTATTTTACAGCACTTAGTGTCCTTTAATGAATGACCCAGTTTTTTTAATTTATGAGTCATTCTTAGTTAATTTCTTAAAAGCATATTGGATGAGTAAGAATTTTATGATATACATTAATATCTTCCATAGATGCAGTCCCTTATGATTAGTTATCCTTTTGACCATGTGAGAAAAGTTTCAATTTAGTATAGTTGACAAGCTATGACCATTTAGCTTAAAGAAGCAATAATTTGATTTTGGATAAGATATGTATTAGCCTTAGCATAGAGCAATGGTAATCAAATGATGAAAAATCCAATTGAGATATCTTGTTCATTCATATAAGGTTGTCATAAATTTTATAGCGTACTTGATTATCAAATATTGTCGACCCAATTCTATCTAAAAATCCTTATCAATAATTATGAGTTGCATCGTCTAAGGATATCTCATATATATAGGATCAGTTTAATGATTATGTTTGGTGGATGAAATAACCTGGAAGGTCTTTACTTGGTTATGTCTTATGCCCTTCAGTACTGATTGTTGTATTCAACGGGCTCAAAGAGAATAAATAGCTATTATGAGTTTTCTAGTTGACCTCAAATCTCAGTATGAAGATGTCAATTCACAAATTTTATCCGATTCTGGATGTACTACTTTGAGGGAAGCCTATAATAGAGTACTAAGTATGATTCCGAGTTCTCAAGCCTCATCCGTACAACAACCTAGTGCTCTTGGTATTCTGAAAAATACAGACATCAGTAAATCTCAATATTAGGATAATTACAAAAAGGAAACTTCGAGTTATGGAAATGAAGGGTTGAAGGTAGTGCATTATTATTGTTATGAACCTTGTCATACAAAGATGATGTGTCAGAAGTTGTTGAAAAAGAACCAGAAGGTTCTAAATTACAGTCAGCTCACATAGTCATGACTAATGAGACTTCTCAGAGTCAAAATCTCTCGATCTCTGCTGATGAATATGCTAAGTTCATCAAATTTCAGGAAGCATCGAAGAAATCCCACTCTATCCCTGTCCTTGCTGAGTCAGGTAACAATGATGCTTGCATTCTTTCCTCTTACACATAATGGGTCATTGATTATGGTGTTATAGATCACATGATAGATAATCTAAAACTCTTTTTTATCTTTCGTATTCACATTTCTTTCGTCACTTTAGCAGATAGATCTACCTCTAATATTCTTGGTACTAGCACCATCAATGTTACACTTACATTTTGTTTCAATTCGCTTTTAATCTTATTTTTGTTAGCAAAATTACACATGCTCGTAATTGTTGTATCTTGTTATTTCCCGTATATTGTTTGTTTTAGGATCTTATGACAAAAAAAATATTATTAAAGGATGAGAATGTGGGGCATGGGTTGGGGGGTTATATATTTTGGATGTTGAGGTATCTTGACCTGTAGCCTGTTCCAACACTTTATCTCCTTTTGAGATCCATTCTGAAAAATTTGTACCCTCGATTTCAATATTTATCTTCTTTAGAATGTGAGATTGTGAGTCGTGTCAATTTGCTAAACACCTTATGTTCTCAGAATTAATAAGAGTCAGTCATAATTTTAAGTTTGTTCATTCTGATGTTTGGGATCCTTACCTTATTTTACCTAATCTATTTCGATATTTGTCACTTTTGTGAATGATTTTTCTAGAATGACTTTATAAAATCTCGTACCGGGTTACTGCGACATTATCAATTCTTTTGTATCGAAATTAAAACTCAATTTAATGTTTCATTTAAGATTCTGAGAAGTGAGAATGCAAAAGAATATTTTTCCGCATCTTTTAAGACATGCATGACATAAAATGAGATGTTTCACCAGTCATCCTATGTTGGTACTCCATCCCAAAATCGAGTAGCTAAAGGAAAAATAAACATCTTCTTAAGACGGCTAGAATTCTTTTGTTTCAAACGAATTTGCCTAAATAATTTTGGGTTGATGCCGTCTCTACTATATGTTTTTTGACCAATCGAATGTCTTATAGTATTGTACAGAACCATACATCCTATCAAGTTTTATTTTCGGCCAACTCTCTCTTTCCTAGTGAACCACACATCTTTGGATGTACTTGTTTTGCTCTTGATACTCATCCACAAGTGTCTAAAATGGATCTTAAGTCAATAAGATGTATCTTTCAAGGATATTATCGTTTGAAAAAAGGGTATCGATGTTTTTCCTCTCTTAAAAAGAGACATAATTTCTATTAATATAACTTTTTATGAACAAACTCTTTGTTTGATGACTCATCAATGTTTAAATCCTCACGAGATTCTGATGAGTTGTTAATGCATCACATTATGAGTTTTGATCCAACCCCACCTACAATGTCTTCGCTTAGACCACCTATCACTAATGCTTACTTGAGAAGGCCTCGTTGCCCTGATCCTAGTTCAACACTGATATCATCTTCCTCAGTGGATCCTCCTACCAGTGATCTTGACCTACAACATTGATATCAATAAACTTCAATGGGTCTATCCCATTTCTTATTGTGTTAATTATCATATGTTATCTTCCACTTCCTGCTCGTTATTGTTTCTCTCAACTCTGTTGAGGTTCCAAGATAAGTCCAACAAACCCTACCCATTATGGGTGATGGGCAGCAATGCTTGATGAGATGAATGCTTTAATTGAAAATGAAACTTAGGAACTAGTCGACCTATCTTCTAGCAAAAAAGTTGTTGGTTGTAAGTTGGTTTTTGCAGTTAAGTTTCATTTTAACAGATCTGTAGCTTGTTTCAAAACTCGGTTGATAATTAAGGGTTATGTTTATAGTTATGGGATTGACTACTTGGAAATATTCTCTCTACTTTGGTTCGCTACTCCTATCATTGGCTGCATTGAATAATTGAAACCTGCACCAGCTGAACGTGATGAATGTTTTTCTGCATGGTTATCTTTTGGAAGATGTATATATGGAACAACTTCATGGGTTTGTTTTTTCAGGGGGAGCTGAGAAAGAATGTTGTCTTCAGAAGTATTTATATATATTGAAGCAAATCCCTCGAGCATGGTTTGGAAAATTTAGCCAAACAGTAGAAGGATTTGGGATGCAGAAAAGTAGAAGTAATTATACTGTATTCTATATGCAATATGCTTCAGGAATCATTCTATTGGCGGTTTATGTTGATGGTATTATTACTGGAAGCGATGTGTATGGAATCTTATCATTGAAATGATTTTCTTAAAATCAGCTCAACACTAAAGATTTGGGTTCTTTGAAGTACTTAAGGATTGAGGCATCAAGGAGCAAGAAGAGCATATTTCTATCTCAAGAGAAGTATGCCATGGATTTTTTTAGCAGAAATTGGTAAATTAGGGGTCAAATCATGCAATACTTCGATGCTTCTTAATCAACAACTCACCCAAGATGGAGAGCCCTTTAATGATCCTTAATGGTATATGAAGTTAGTAGGAAAATTAAGCTTCCTCACAGTAACTCGGCTTGACATTGCATATTTAGTTAGCACTATAAGCATGTTTAGGCCTTCCCTCACAACCCTTCATTGGTCAGTTACGGAAGAGATGCCATGTTACGTTAATGGAGCCCCCGGACAAGGTATTTTATATTGAGATTGTAAACATAAATATAGATTGATTTTCTGAGGCAAATTGGGCAAGTTTCAAGATTGATTGAATATTCGTTACTAGATATTATGTCTTTGTTGGTGATAATTTGGTCTCATGGAAGCATAAGAAATAGAATGTAGGGTTAGGAGCTAATGTTGAATGTTAGTATCGAGCGATGACACGAGTTTCAAGTGAATTGATGCAGGTTTCCCAACTCTAGACCCAAGTTTTAAGACGACACTTCCAGCAAAGTTGTGGTGTGATAACCAAACTACAATTTATGTTGCCTCAAACATTGTCTTTCATAAACGAACTAAGCACATTGTGGTAGATTGTCATTTTGTTCATAAATTCAACTGAATCTAATTTCTACATGTCATGTGAAGACTTGAGAACAACTAGGGGATATCTTCACAAGGGCCCTTAATGGGGTTAAGGGTCATTTATATTTGTAGCATGCTAGACGTGATAAATATCTATGCTCCAGCTTGAGGGAGAGCGTTATGGAAAGTAATAACTCTGAATCTTGTATATTAGAAAATTTGATATTAGACAAATTAATTAGAATATATCCTATTACAAGATATTTTCTATATTAAAGTTATTCCTAATCTAGAGGATTATGCATGTATAATGTTCTCAATTCTGAACAAGAAAAAGAGAAAGTTATCCCATTGCAGTGTGTTTTTCATACTTTTTGCACAATTTTTAAAACAATTGCATGCTTTTGGGAGCAAGACGATTTAAGTCTATTTTCCCTCAAGGAGCACGCATAAGACTCTATAGTTATCATGATTTTGACTTTAACATTAACACACTTATTGAGATTAGCTCATGCAGTTACCTTTTTAACAGAGTAGCACGCAGCAAAGAACTTCCATAATTTTATTGTGCTCGCATAACTTAACATTGTAATTTAGAATGATTTTATCTTATGATGCATGCGTGTAACTTGAAAACTATTTAGATTTAATTATTCATGTTTTTATGATGTTCATGTTGAAGGTATAATTTTTGAAATTTGAAGTAGGAAAATTTTAAAATTATGATTAAATCTTTTAAATTCAAAAGTTAATTTCCAATTTTAAGACATTCGTGTTTGGTAAGTCTACCATGTCTTTGATCTTTATTGCGCTCGATGATAGCTCTAGCTTTTGATCTTTTGATGGGATCTTAGATATCATCATTTTATCAATGATTATTATTATCACCATGATGCTTTACATCAATTCTTATAGTCCCGTTTGAACTTTGTGCTGATGAGTTGAAAACTAACAAAATGACTACAAGATCTACGACTAGCTTTTCCATGTTTTCTCTTGTCAATCTATAATAGATTGTTCTTTATTTCTATCAAAAACATGTGTTTAATATGTTTGGCAATTAGACACTTCATTTGCCATGATTGAATTCACCTCCAAGAAAGTGGATTCACCAGAATACGCTCGATTAAAATTTTTCGCCGTGTGTTTTTAAGGTTCAACAGAGTAGATGAGATTTTTTTTTTTCGCATGGAGTTTGGAAATTGAGATCTTCCATTGGAACCATTAAAAACAATTGATACCAATGAGATAGAATGACATCCAAAGGAAAGATCGACAAGACCCCGATAATGGTGTAGGAGGTTATTAATGGAGAAGCTTTATTTATCAGAATGTGAAGTCACCATCTTCTTTGAGTAGGTTTAAGAGTTATGCAAAGAGGTGAGCTTGCCATAAAGATACTCGAGAGAAAGAAGGAACTTACAACTTAACAATAATTAATGGGGTAACCAAACTACACAATAATTAAATAGGTAATCAAGTGAGCTAGCCATGAGACTTAGAATGATAAATTGATAATCATGGAATGTTAAATGACCTTGTAGCATAAGAGAAAGTCATCATGTTATGACTCAATGAATCATACATAGAAGTTGGGCACAAAGTGTTGTGCAATATTAGGTCTCTTGGCTTGAAAAATGAGAAGTATTTATGGGCCTCCTAACTCTCCTTGATCAAGCTGCCGAAAGGTTAGGTTAATCGTAAAATGAGGTTCATGTCCTAAAGATTGGAAGGGAGAAAAGGGGCTCATCTTGAATTCACACTTCCCTAAAAAAGGTACATGTCTTGATCAATACATGGGAGTTAGACTTATAACTCTACATTACATAAAGAAAGCTACCCAAACTAGACTAGCAATGCTTATAATAGAAGTATCTACTTTGTTTTCTTTGTTTCCTTTACGGCCGAATAAGGGTTTTTTAAGAATGTTCTTTGTGACGAAGAAGATGCCTATCATGGGACTTAAAAATCTTGATTATGAAAGATTAAGAAGATAATTTGTCGGTTAGGACAAGTAACTCCAACCATTAATCCTCTCAAACAGTTTTAAAAAAAGGAGATTTTTTTAGGAGGCATTTTTGCATACATATCACCCAATCCTCATGTATTTACATATCATCACTAAACTTTACTTTCTATATTTGTACCACCACAAATTTTTTATACCATGTAAAAGATATATCCATTTTAACATTTAAAAAGTTAAATATATCTTCTCATGGACTGGTAGATATATAAATATACGGGAATTGGGTGGTATATATGCGAATTTTTCTTTTTTTGGGGGCATTTAGGTACAACAAGAAATAAGCCTTTATACCCCTTAGTGGTTGGCTACATGAATAATTTTTTTGGGGCATTTACATACATACCAGCTAATTCATATGTATTTAATAATTTATAACTTATTAAAAAGTGAAATACACCATTTTCATGGCGAGTTAAGGTGGTATGTATGTGAATGAAAAAAAAATTGAGTGGCATGCATGTAAATGTTGTTTTTATTTGTAAAGTGTCAGTTGATGGAAAAAAAATTACATAACATCAAAACTCGTCCAAACAAAACCTATATGACAGTGGGTCCCACTTTTAGTATTTTTTAAAAAAAAAATTTAAAAAGAGATGACTGTGATTGGAGACCGCATGCAGCTGGGAATGTGATATAGAAAATAAATTCAAGAATTCTGAGGCTTGCGCTTTCGAAAGAATCCTCCAATATAAAATATTTTTAAGAGAGTTGGATAGACCTAGAATATGCCATTTGGAAAGAAAATGAAAATTTTGGTTTATCACAAGAAACAGGAATCCTCTTTTCAAAGAAATTATCTCTGAAATCAACATAAAAATATCATGAATTTACTTATTTAACAGCTATATTTTTGTATTTATCTTTATAACACTAAACTCTTTCATATTTGTATGATGGCAAAAATATCTCTATGGTTTAGGTTTAGAAAATTCTTTCAAAAAAAAAAAATATATATATATATATATATATAGAAATTGTAAATGAGAAACTACCTTTCAACAACAAAGGCAAAATTTACATTTAGGATGGCCACAACTGTCTATGCAAATAATTGAATGATTTTTTTTTGCCTCTTTTCATCATTTTTCAAGTTCACTCGAATATCAAACCTCATGATAAAGTTCCGACCTTTTTTATTTTTAATTTTTAGTTTTATTAAATCATCAGTGATTTGATCATGACACGTATAACTGCATCAATTCAGTAGTTTAAAAAAATGACATGGGTGCTAAAGAAAAATCCGCCCAGCTGCAATTTGTTAACATCTTTTCTCATGTACGTGAACATAGGGCAATCAAATCTCCAACATCAAACCAACTCATTGAGAACTTACTCAAATCATTTATATTCCAAAAAAAACACTTTGATAACAACAACAATGATTTGGTAACAACATGTATTTCAATTGCATGATAGGAAAAAAGGTCAAATGAAAGCCCTAAAAAATGATACCATTCAATTACGAGATTTTTACATGTCAATCACCCAAAATATTGAATATAACATTTTAACCACATTTTCATTTCAGCCACACTCTTTTACTCACTATAAAGGATATTTTTATAATTTGGATGGTATTCAATATTTTGGATGGATGGCTGACATGTAAGATAACTCATAGTAATTTGCTTAGAAATCAATTGACATTACCTGAACTCCCCGTCGCTTTCACAATCTCATACACTGCTGAGAAATCAAGATCCCCAAGGCCAACATTCCTGGCCCTCTTAAAGGCCTGGAGCCAAATATTACATGTTAATTTTCATATTCATTTATATATCACCAATAATGTATAAGTCACATAAAAAAATAACACTAATTACTGATATTAACTATAGTTTAGGGCTTTTTCTTACATAACACACAGGTTCAATGTATTTAGATATCTAAAACCTAAACTTTGGTTTCTTACAACTATATAACTCAAATCTTTCCCATCATAAAAAAAATATCATTATTATCATTATCATTAACTTATAATAAAGTGCAAGTGAACTTTTCATGTATTAGATCAAGTTCTGTGAGTGTAAAAACTTAAGTTTAGGTGTTAAAAGACATGAATACATAGGAATTATGTGATATGCATGCAGATCTTCCTATGTTTTAATGTGATTTAAACATTATGATATTATATAAATAAGGGGCATTTACATACACACCACCAAATTCCTATGTATTTACATGTCTAACACCCAATTTTTGTTTTTGTACAGTTATAACACCTGAATCTTTCATATCACAACTAACTTAAGTTTAGGTGTTAAAAGACATGAATACATAGGAATTATGTGATATGCATGCAGATCTTCCTATATTTTAATGTGATTTAAACATTATGATATTATGTAAATAAGGGGCATTTACATACACACCACCCAATTCCTATGTATTTACATGTCTAACACCTAATTTTTGTTTTTGTACATTTATAACACCTGAATCTTTCATATCACAACTTTTTTATGCTTAAGGAAGGTGAAATGGATGTAAAAATTGAAGTTTAGGTGTTAGATGTGTAAATACATAGGAATTGAGCGGCATGCATGTGAATCTTCCTACATATATAAATACATAAAAACTCAGGAATATGGATCTAAATTTTGCGAAGCGAAACAGGAATACCTCATTAGCAGCAGCAGCGACAGGCATAGAAACAGCATTTTCATCACCGAGAGCAAGAGCTAGCCTCATATCCTTCTGTTGGTGCTTGAGAGGAAAGGCAGGGGGATAGCTGCCTTGGATCATGGCAGCCCCCTTTAGCTTAAACATTGGATTAGCAATGGCGCCAAGGTCCTGCAGAGAGAACCACATATATATATAAAGAGAAATTTACATAATAACCACACAATTCTTATGTATTTACATATTTAACTACTAAACTTTTACATTTATGTTTAGTGATATTTACATATCTCACACCTAAACTTTCATATTTATACACATGGCACTCAAATCCTTTAATATCACATAAAAAATAGAACTATTATCACCTTCTAAAAGTGAAATACACATTTTCATTCATAGGTTTCAAGCACCAGAGTGCTATGTAAGAAAATATGAAAATTTTGGTGTGAGATATGTAATTGCATAAGAATTGCGTTAGGCATGTAAAATTTCATTACATTTATAACATATTTTGTATCATATACTTATGCATGAAAACATGCATTTCACTTTTAAGAAGCAAGTAAAAGTGGTATTTTTTATGTGATATTAAGGATTTGAGTGCTATTCATGTAAATATGAAAGTTTAGGTGATAGAAATGTAAATATATAGGAATTGTGTCATATTTATGTGAATTAAAGGCATAGTTTTCAAATCAACCATATTGAAATTTGATTTTTTTTTTTAGTTGGTTTCTTTACCAATATATCAAGAAATGTCTGCCGACTCAATCCAGTTGAGCTTGTCAAGGAAAGCCCTTCCGATAATGCGTTCATCATACTGCAAAAGCACGTAAATATGATTCAAAAAACATTTAACATCGATAAATAGGTTTTATTTCACAAAAATTCAAAAAAAAAAAAACATTTAATATTGCTGTTTATGTTGACTTAATGAAGTAAATTGGCTCATTTTATCAAACGCAATAATGGAAGGTATGGTATCTCAGCTAGTCAAAAATACCTGCGTCTGGTGGCAAGTGTGACACTTGTGCAAACCTGAAGAATTGGCCTATTGGTACAAAATTGTGAAAAAAATGATACTGCAATGCTTAAATATTTTTTGAATTATGTACAGTACTTCATTAAGTTATTTTCAAATATAATTGCTCTTTGAGGAATAGTTCTTAAAAGCTTTTCTGCCTTTTTTTTTATGGCTTGTGGTTTCTGTTTCTGGATGTTTGAATTGGTTATGCAAGGCTCCCTTAAGTGGGAGGGCTAATCCGGCTATATCCAACCAAACCGGATTAGCTAAGAGAAGGAAAGGTCCGGCCGGGCGATACTGTTGGGTTAGGGTTTCCGCCCAAGGGGAGGGGCCTCCTCATCTTAGTTATCTACTATATATACGTCTTTTCCTTGTGTTGGGGTTTAGTTTTTCTTGATTTTAAATTTCTCGCCGTCGGCATTTCTCCCTTCCTAGGATGGTATCCAAAGGCAGGTGGTGCTCCGGCTGTATTCTGCTCCGAGATGATGACTATCTCCCCACATCACGCACTTATTCCTTTCCCCTGTTCGCTTCTCTCCCACCAAGGCAACCCCGCTCCCTACAACATCCCCTCCTATTGCTGTAATCCCCTTCCAACCTCTCAGCTTACAAACATAAACCCTTCAACCTTTCTACCAGCCATCGTCTATAACAACCCGACCCGGGGCTTAGATTTAACTAAGGGAAAAACTGCGGTTGGACGGTATTAACACTTCATTTTTTACTTTCCACATTATTTTTTTCTTTCAAAAACTTCCAAAATATAAAAAAAGTCACTAATATCCACAAAATACTGTAAGTTTAAAACATTGAAAAACGACAATAATAATTTGAAGATAATATCAAACCAGTACTTAACAGTGTATCACTAACTGAAAAAAAAAATACTACAAAGAAACTATCATAAATATATAACAGCAGTGGTCTTTCTCCTATAAACCAAGTCTCTCATATCAGTAAGACTATCAAATTGACTCGTTGTTCACGAACAGTTCATGTTCAACTCGTCAATAAGCTCGTGTTCGATTCATTTGCTAAGCAAATGAGCCGAACACGTATAAAAATTTGTTCGTTTGTGTTCGACTCATTTTGGCTCGAAATAATTAAATTAACTATATATATATATATATATATATATATATATATATATATATATATATATATATATATATATATATATATATATATATATATATATACCAGTCAAATGTTTCATATCACATAAAAATGTCATCATTTTAACTTGTAAAAAGTGAAATACGGCTTTTCACGCTAGGTGAAATATTATATATGAAAATTGAAGTTTGGTTGCTAGATATGTAAATACATTGAAATTGAGCGGTATGTATGTAAATCTTCCATTTTTTTCTTGGCTTATGATTTTCATTGCAGCATGATGCTTTCACTTTTCTGAAACTCCACTGATTGCTGTTGGCAGCTTCTTCTCTTATCGCACCTTGTAACTGTTTGTAACGAATTAAACTAAGCCATTATTATTTTCAAAAAAGGAAAACAAAGAGGTATTTACATACGTCCCACCTAATTCCTATGTATTTACATATATAACACCTAAACTTTGATTTTTTACATTTATATCATCCACATATTTCATATTACAAGAAAATACCACTTTTTAACTAAAAAAAAGTGAAATTCACCTTTCATGCATGGTGAAAGGTTGTATACAAGTAAAAATTGAAATTTAGGTATTAGAAATGTAAATACATACGAATTCAGTGGTATGTATGTAAAGCTTCCAAAAACATATTAGGGTGCATAACGCCCAATTCTTATGTATTTACGTATCTAACACCAAAATTTTTCTTTTTACTTCAAGCCACCCAAATTCTTCATATCACATTAAAATACCACTATTTTAACTTTTAAAAAGTGAAATACACCTTTTCATGTATATGTAAGATGGTATGTATGTAAAAATTCAAATTTAGGTTTTTGATACGTAAATACATAGGAATTGAGTGGTATGTTTGTAAATCCTCCAAAAAAATTATTATAGAATTACTTTTAAAACTTAAGTGCGTAAAAGTGCTTATCAATCATAAGATTTTTCTACATGCCTGTCGCTCACCGCAACTTGCAATTTTGACAGGCATCATATGGAAAAAGGCACCGGCAACCACCATTGCCATATCTTATATCTAGATATCTAAGGGTTTATTTGGGGCAGCTACAACTGTTCCAAAAAGCAGCTATGAAGTTGTTGTTAGGATAAACCAATGATTGAAAGTAGTTGTTGTTGAAATAGTATATTTGTTGGGATATATCTATTGTGTTGCGACTATTTTTGAGAAAAAGACTACAATGCACTTATGTATGTGTTAGTTGTAAGTTCATCATCATTTCAGAAATAATTCAAACAGAACACCAGGAATAAATTTAAGAAGTTCAAAAAAGTCATAAGTCATTTTGATACATCACTTAATACCAAATAACAAGAATTTAAATTATAATAATAACAAGTAATGTTATTATCTCCTCCTATCATATCTTTTCCAGTTTTCTCACAAAAGTTTTGTATTATATTATGTCGGCTTTCTTTGTTGAAATATGTTGTGGGTCAATTACTTAATTTTACTTCTTTCAGACAAACATTACGAAAAACAAGCACAACCTCTCTATCCTTTATGGCCCAATTAAACCATTTTCTCTTGATTTGTCAATTGCAACTGTTAGTGAGAAATATTAAATAAAATTATGAGAAAAGAGAAGCAATGAAAATTTGAAACTAAAGTTCATCTTCCATCCATATAACTTGAAATAGAGAAATTTTAAAATTTGGAAAAAAAACTCAAGGCTCAGAGTTGATAAAAAGATAAAAATAATCAACAATTAAACAATCAAAACTAGGCAGATGACCCATAAAAAAAGAATCTTGGTTGCCTTAGAATATTTTACGACAAACTCGTATATATCAAAAAACATGGCAACATAAATGCCATCCAGCATAACCTCAAGGTCATATGACACATAATAGTACCCTATATAAAAAAAATGATTCCAACTCCAATTTCAAAATCTTGGGATAACATATATAAAGAAATGATAGGCACTTTATAGACATTGCTTCATATCTCATTATTAGTATACCAACCAATAATCGAAAAAAATTATACATATAAGTATAACCTTCTCGATCTATAAACCTACATATTTTGCAAACCCAACAACTCTTCAAGCAAAAAGGAAAATGTTTGAATCATGGTGGTTAACCCATCCCTTGGTGACATCCTTCCATGAATAGCGAGTGAAAACCATCAAAAACCATGTGTCATAATACTCAAGTCATATTTACATACAATCAAAACCCTGATGTTATCTGTAAATTTATTTGTGTTGCTTCATTCTTCAAAAAAATATCATTAGTAACCAGAGCCACTATTCAGTTTGACTGTAATGTTTTATCCGCTTCTTATAAAATGCTAGAGTTTGGTAACTTGATATGTAAATACATAGAAATTAAGTTGCATGTATATAATATTTTTTTTTAAATAAATCTCTAATTGGAGCTACAAGAATAGTATTCAATTTTGCAAGGTTTATCTCCATGCAATCCTTGATTTGAGCGATGTGTATAAATTGATAATCCAACAAGATTAGAATTCACAATCAATCACAATAAAAATAGAATACCATTTCCTTAATGTCCATGGCAATCCTACAAGGAAATTCATGTTCACATATTCCAAACAGTACTCATCATAAACACAGCCAACAAAATTCTGTTGTTGTGTACATTTATTTGTGCTGCTTCACTCTCCAAAAAAATTCATTGGTAACCAAAGCCACTATTTTGCTTTACTGTAATTTTTTATCTGCTTATGAAATGCTAGAGTTTGGAAATTTGATATGTAAAATTCAAACAATCTATGTTCACACAATCTGCACATAAGTACTCATCATAAAGGCAACGTAAACTCGAAGAACACAAGGTCCTCAGTAATCCAAGGAACATTAGCTCTTCAGAATAAATCAAATAGCACAAACTTCTCAGCATAACCACAAAGCACAGAAGGTAGTCAGTATAAACCTAAAGAACATAAGGTAAAACACAGACAACAGAACCTTCTCAGCAAATAAAACCGATGAACACAAGGTCCTCAACAACCCAAAGAACAACTATTAGTCAGCTTAAACCTAAGCAACACCAACGTCTCATAACAAACTCAAAGCACAGAAGTTACTCATCATAAACACAAAGAACAGAAGGTTCTCTGATACCGGAGTCAACACAAATCATAATAGAAATGTAAATATTGTTGATGAATTTGAAACGGTTACAAATAAAGGACTCATGAAAATAGAAAAATGACAACACAAACATAAAATACACCCTAGGGCAAGGATGAGAATGGTGGATGGCACCTGGACATCAGGGACGTGGTTGTGAGGGCAAGAGAGTTGGACATGGACTCTGGAAGTAGCTGGAAAGTGAGTGAAAGGAGTTGTGGTGGTTGTCTGATAGGGTAGAGGAGTTGGCGACAGTTCTGGGAGGATTGGAGGAGGTTATGATTGAAAATGTGGCTGGGGAAAGGGTAATAAGCGGTTGGAAGAGGGTTGTTGGTTGTGGGGAACGTTCGATAGTGAAATTGGAAAAGGAATTTGTGTGTGCTTAGTGAAGGATTTGGATGGAGTTGACGACTTGGAGAAGGTCAGTATGCGAAAGGGGTACCAGGAGGGATATCGGAGCAGCGATAGCAAGTTGGAAAGTGAGACATACACACCACCTCGAGATGAGTTATAGCCAGAATAATTTCTTGCTGTCGGATACAACCCTAGAGGAAAAACAGATGCCAGTAACAAAAATCTCAAGCAAAAAACTAACCCTAACCAAAGAAAAGAGGATATATATACATATATATATATATAACTGAGCGGGAGGGAGTCCATCCCAGCCCAAACCAATTGTCAGAAAGCCCTTATCCATCTAGCTGAACTGGTTATCCAGTTCAGTTCCCCTGGCCCCCGCGTCATTCTCACCCTAAACCTGAAGAGCTAGGGCACTCGGCAACCCAAAGAACAGAAATTATTTGGCATAAACCCACATAACAGACGCTTAATAGCATAAACCGAAAGAACAAATAATACTGAGCCTAAGCCTTATAAAACCACATAACAGAAGAGAAGGAAGAGGAGGAAGAGCTAAGCCCAAAGCATTATAGCAAAGAGGTTTGGAGACGAACAAGAATGAGAACTAGAATGAGAAGAGACATCAAAAAATTAAAGTTATTTTTCGATACCTTCAGAGGAGAAACACACCTAAACGAGAACGAGAACGAGAATGAGAAGAGCAATCGAAGCAGCAAATATGCAAGGAGAGTAACGCTGAGAGAGTCAAGGGAGAAGATGTCAAAATTGCGGACCGCGGGTTGTAAAATGACTTCGTGAAATGCCTATTTGCTTCAAAAGTTTTTACAAAATGGCGTCGCAAACAACACTGCCACAAACAACACAATGGCATGACTCGGGACCGTAACGCGGCCCAAACACACCCAAAAGCACTATGAAAATTGAAATAATTTGCAAGTATCACAGCCCAGTTCATAGTTTAGAAGTTCCTAAGAAGATGGAGAATACAAAGCAACGTTTCTGAAAGGTTACATGGCATAATTTCTGTACAAATATAACTGACCAATAGTCAAACAACCCAAACCAATTTTCCAAAGCCCAACATTATTATTCCTCCTTTTAATTTGTATTTTAATGGAAGTGCAATCAAATCAAAATAAAAAATTACATTACCGTGCAATTTTCAGGTCTTCTATCTAAACTAAGATTTTGAAAATTGAATTGGATATTGTCCAAAGTCCAATTGTTCAACTAGAATTAAATGACGGTTGAACCAGCTGATATAACAAACACTAGAAATATTTCAATATCAGTTAAACAAATGATAATGACACATTAATAATATTTTCACCAATACAATATACTATTTTATGTCAGTTGAATATTTTGAATATGACTCTAAATTAAAAATCTATGACTTGATATTTTAATTTTCTTTTCTATTTTTAATCTAAATAATTTATTTCTAGCTATATGATAGGAATTAAAAAGAAAAATTGATTAATAGTAGAGCCAAAAGATACATAGAACATCGGGCCAGGTTACGAAATTAATTTTAAATTTAGACCGAATCAGCCGAAGGACTAACTCACAGTTGAAGGCCGAGCTGTGTTGATTTTTAAAACAAAAATTTGAATTGTTTGAGGATCCTTCCAGAATAACTCAACTGCACCAACCCTTGGAAATTTTTTTGAGTCAAAGCAGAGGCATAACAATCCTAATTAATTGTTTCAACATATTTTGATGTGATCAGCGTAAAAACAAATGGTAGGTAAGATATAATATTACATTCAGAAGGTTTGCTGAACTTTCTTCGTTAAAATAGCATTTTAGGTTTGGATTCAAGTGTTGAGAATTGGACCTTATTTAGTCCTATTGGTAAAAAGGAAATATTGAAGAAGTCTTGGGGTTTATTTGTAAAATATTGTAACGCCCTATTTAAGCCCGTGTTATGAATATATAACAAATATTTTCCAAACAATTTTTACTATAGCTGGCAGAGTGGGAAGTGGGATTTCCAGGAAAGCAACAGCAAGTCGGAGGAAAGGAATGACGAGGATAAATAACACTTCGAGCAAGATACAACTGGAGCACCACTCGATCCTTAGAGGAGAATCATGACTTCAAGACAAAATACAAGTAGAGCACCACTCGCTCTTGCATACAAATCTATAAGTAGAGCACCACTTGCTCTTTATTTAATTTTTTATAATAATTTAAAAATTCATCAAGCATGCAAAAAATAGAAAAAATTAAATGGCATACAAAAGCTTAGTTTGTGTATTTTATCTACGTATTTAATCAATCAATACCATAAAATAATTATAAATTTCATCAACAGGAACTACAGTCAGCCGGTGAAAACATTTAAATAACTATCCACAAGTTTAGAATTAATGGTATTTCCCTCTCTAGATCTCTCTAGCTCAAATGAGGGGAATGGTGAGAGTGGCGCACGTTTTAGTTTTCGTGAGATGTGTCACCTCTAACCACTGGCACCTATATATTTATTTTATTTATTTATTTTAGTATTATTCTTTTATTTCAGTTCTTACACTAATTTCAAGTCATTGAAAGATTCTACACATTGAAAAACTCAACAAACTTGTAATGCAATTGAAGCACATTATGAGAAAATTTTGATGCATCTTATCGAGGATCAAATGGTCTTTAAAATTTTCAAAATCACATATGCTAATAGTTTTATTATTTCAAGGAGCATGGAAGGTTATGATCTTATAATTAAATGTTACAACATATAAATATTAAAATTTAACTAGTACTTAGGCATCCATAAAAAAATTTTGATGCATCTTATAGAGGATCAAATGGTCTTAAAAATTTTCAAAATCATACATTCTAATAGTTTTAGTATTTTAAGGAGCGTGGAAGGTTATGATCTTATAATTAATGTGTGTGTATGTATAGATAGATATACATACATACATACATTTATTAAGATTTAACTAGTAATTAGACATCCATCAAAAAAGAATAAAACAAACCTTCCCATGACCATGTTGACCACCAGTTTCATATTTGCTCCATTTCCAACTGATCCAAGAAAGAAGGACTTCTTCCCTAAGACATCAAATGCAGGAATTGCAGCATCATATAATTCCTGCAAAGGAAATTTAACGAATCAAAACATAAAACTGAAAAAAAAAAAAAAAAAAAACTTTCATTGGGATGACGTGGATCATTTTATATACATGATCACATTGAAACAAAATTTCATTCATTTATTTATATTTGCCCTCAAAACTACAACATTTCTACTAACTTCCCATAAATTCCTTCCTTCAATACTAAGTAGCAAATAACTTGTTGTAAAATAATACAATAATTATTCACAAAACAATACAGTTATAGTTCATGAAATAGTAAAATCATTGCCCACATGAAAAAAATTTCAACGCACCGTGAACGCTTGCTTTCCTTCATCGCCCTCTCTCTATCATCTTAAACCCCTAAATTCAAAATTTACATTACGAACCAACCTCCACCTTACCTCCCAAACCTCATTGATTTCATCAAACAAACCAGCAACAATCCTTTAAATTTTGAACTTATCCTAATACTATCCTAACTAACTTTATCTAGCGCCAAAATCAAAATTAAATTAGTCCAAACCCAATTTTAAACCCAACTGACACATTTTTTGTCCTTTTTTTTGTTCATCATTTGCATCATCTCATTTTTAGCCCATGGCCAATAAAGCGACAATTCATGTAATTGTAAATTAATCTTTTGTGAACAACAAATTTCCTTTTTTTACCTCCTTTAGCTTCTTATTTATATATGTATTTCAGGGTTAATGAATAATAGTTGGGGATTTCTTATCACAGAAAATAAAAGAGAAAAAAATCAACCAAAAGCAATTTAAATTCTTCTATTGAAAGGATTCAAATCTTCATCAAGAACATCAACACAATTGAGGCACCAATTTCATAGATCATCAAGATATCACAAAAATATAAAAATTAACAGGATTTCCAAATAAAAAAAAACGCAAGTTAAACTAAAGATAATATGAAGCTCATGCCTCTATCAGAACATAAAAACCCACTCAACTAGAACATTTTGTTTGAAGCCTGATGAAAATAGGAGAGTTATCTTCTTATTTAGGTTTTGTTTTATAAATAAGATACGAAATTTTCTATCCACCAGATCACAAATCAAGAGGATGTCATGAATCATGGTCATCTATAATTTCACCAATAAAAGAGAGATAAGAAACTTTAGGAGTAGGAAGATTAGTTTCAAAGATATTAACTGCAGTGATGTAAGAAGTACATCCATGGTGCTAATAGAGCCAACCACAATAGTTTGGAATCTAAAAAGTAAAATCATTTGGTTCCTAATTTTGAGAGTAAACTTAAGATGATGAAGAAGCAGCAAACTTAATGGATAAAATGGATCAAAATAACCATTTGAGTGTATCTCTTATGCCCGAATGTTTGATAGTCTCACATCAAGATGAGCTAATTAGGGATGCCTTCAAATTCAACTTCCTCTCAATAATCACCATACAATGTGCCAATCCACACATCCTTTGGAAGCAGATAAGTAATGCCCATTTTCGACAAGACTCTGGCCATTCATGGTCGAGAAAGGCAAGCAGACATTTCCCTATCCGATATACAAAATTTTTCAATATAAATTAGCCCGAGAAAGGCAAGCAGACATTTCCCTATCCAATATACAAAATTTTTCAATATAAATTAGCCCTCAAGATTAATTACATCCCCACCAATAGATAGAAAACACTTACCGACCTCTAAAAAGGTCTAGCAATGGCTCTATTCTACTTGAAGCAATGAAGCCCTAGCCTAGTCTACAGACCTCTAAAATATTCCTACCCTTCGTGAGCTAATTTGTCCCAAAGCAATCTAGGGCAAGCCTTAGAGATCACTCTCTACACAATCAACTTAGGGGGGCCACCCATTATAGGCTTAAACTTGTTTAATATAACCCAAATTATGTGGCCAATTTGTAGTCCTGCATAAATTCATGATGGGCCAGTTCAGAACAGGCCTATTAAACCCAAAATGGTTTGGTCATGACCCATCCATGGCTTAAAAACATTCATTCATATTTTTGCATGCATTTCAAAATAGTGTTTTCTCTGAGGCAGCTTTAATAAAGGTTTGCTACAAATGCTAAATTTAAGAAAACTAAAATAAAATAAAACATTAATATTGTATATTTTTCAAACGCTGGCCATGAAATGTATGATGAATTAACTTCTAATGGAAAATAAGGGATCCAACAAAAGGCAAATAATCCACCAATAAAGCGGGGAGGCGAGGGAAAAGGAGTGGGTTTGGGATGATGTTTTTTTGAACTGTGCAAATCCACATGCATTTAAGTTCATTGATTCTAGCGGTGTGCACTTAACCAGCTTGAATGGTTTAGTCTAGAATTAGCTAAACCAATTTATTCTGATTGTAAACTTAGAAAATTGAACCTACAAACTATTTTCAATCCAAACATTAATTTGGTTAGTTCAGTTTGATTTTAAGATTATTCAGAATTGAACTTTAACAATCAAATTATCTTTGCCTTAAATAAAAGAAGAAGACAAAATAACCTATGTTAAAATTTATAAATTTGATACCCGTCATAAAAAATGTCAATGTTGATATTCAATGACACTTATTTATCTACAAGACTTCATTGATTTAATATCTGAAGAAATTAATAAAATTAGATTTTTGGTCTGATCAGTTTTATAAAAATAAAAATTGAACCAAAAACCAAAAAATAAAGGTCAAAATTACAATTAATAACCGAACCAATACTTTGACAACTTAACCAAATCATCAAAATATGATTTGTTGTTTTAATTTTATTCTAAAAATGGACGCACCTAATCAAATCTGATCTTCTAGGGGATAAGATTCAATTTCTTCAAATCATTCCTATCAATAAGGGCTCGAGTATCATAAATCATCCTAATAATGTGAATAAGGAAAAGTATATTCTCACCTTATCACCAGCAGCAAGTATTATTAACTGACCATCTTCAGCCGGCTTTTTGCTGCCAGAAACTGGAGCCTCAAGAAAACTTCCACCCTTCTTAGTAATAGCCTGCAGGAATAAAGACACAGAAGGTTAAGTATAGTTTCAGTCTGTATGCCATCTGAGTGAACTAAATGAATTATAAATTGGGTTCTCTCGCCAAAAAAGCTTGATAGTTTCATATTACTAATTTGGGGCATTTACATACATACCACCCAATTCTCATGTAATTACATATCTAACGCCTAAACTTTGATTTTTAGATTTATACAGCACTAATCTCTTATATTAAATAAAAAAGAGCACTATCTTAACATTTAGAAAGAGAAAAACACCTTTTCAAGCATAGGTAAGGTGGCATACATGTAAAAATTGAAGTTTAGGTGTTAGATTTGTAAATACATAAGAATTGAGTTGTATGCATGTAAATCTTCCTATTAATTTAAGGATATCCCTCACTACTATCACCAGCATGAACGATGGAAAAGCATAACTGAATTCGCGAAAAGGGAGTCTAAATTTAATCTACCACGTGGTTAAAGAGGACTGGTTTCTAGAAAAGTCATGATAGTTTAGAGTTTCCATATATATAAGATTTGTTCAATGAGAAAAAGGCTATGGCATTGGTTTCAATCATTGGAATTGTGAAGCAAATTTTTTATGTTTTATTTTCTTTATCATATATGGTTGAATCTCCTCTATAAATGCGTATTTTCAACAAATCCATTTTTTTCGATTGCGGGAATGTTTTAGAGATCGTGCATTAATGAAAATATCTTGAAGATATTTTTTAACTTCGACAAATCTTGTGAGATATTTTATTGGCTTTTAGTGAAATATCTTGTGGGACTTTATAATAATTTCTACTCCAAAAACTAACGCAAGGCTCCCAAGGGGGGCTGAATCAGTTGGTTCATCTGAATCCGTTCAACCAAGTGGGGAGCAAGGGACGGCCGATCCACGATGATGGGCGAGGGTTGCCACCTAAGGGGAGGGGCCTCCCCCTCTTAATTATCCATTACATAGATTTGTTATTTCCTATTATAGAGTTAGTTTTTTCTTGAGATTCCTATCAGGACTAGTGGTGTAAATGAGTCGAGCTGGCTCGAGCTCGGCTCATTAACAAGTTCGTTAACCAAGCTTATGAAGTCATGAGCTCAAGCTCGAGCTTGTCCTAGCTCGACTCGTTGGCTCGTGAGCCGGCTTGATTAGCCTACTAACAGTCATTTCGATGCATTTTCTAGCGAGTTATCGTTGCATCCTTATCCAGCCACCACCAATACCCTCTCTGGTTAGCTACCGTAAAAATGGAATTTTTAGTTTAAGCTCACAAACTGACTCTCGAGTCGGTTGCTACCACTATGAGCCGAGCTCGAGCTCACTATTTAGTAGACAAGCTGAACCTGATAAGGGCATGCCTCGAGCTCTACTCGACTCGTTTACACCCTAGTCGGGACAACCGTCGATGTATCTTTATCCCCTTCTAAGGTGTAACTGAAGAAGAGAATGTGCTTCCTCCTGTATCTGATATGAGGCGGTGACCTTTTTCAAGGATTCAAATGGTGCCCTGACTGTAGCTCGATCGCAAAGGGATATTTATCCTTACCCAATACCTTCGTAAACTTTTCATCCATCTACCTCATTGTCGTTGTCTCCAGACAACCCTCCATGTGTTGTCTAGTGCCACCAGCCGCCCCTCTACTTGCTTCCCTAGCCGCAGATTAGTCCAACATGCTTGCATCCGCTCCTCCCTACACCGCACTGCCTCAAGCCACTGGTCGGTTGCTATCCAGCTCCTCCCTGCACTGCACTACCTCCAGCCACCTGTCGGTTGTTGTCTTGCCGCTCCACTCTGTGCCACCTTGCTGCCATTCATCTGTATTTTATCATCCAGCCGCACATCTACCACCTCCAATTCCCTGCTTCCACTAACTTAACCACAACCCACTACTTGCGTCCTTGCCCTAGGGAGTCTCTGGTACTTTGTGTTGTTAATTTTCTATTGTCAAGAGCCATTATTGTAACCCTATTTGAATTTAACAATAATATTTGTATTTCTATTGTGGTTAGATTTAACTCTGATATCAATTGGTATTAAAGCTCGCCCAACCATAGTCTTATTTTAGGAATTTCTAGCATCCACCATAAGCAAACCATCTCCACTATAATTTTTTGTTTCCACCACCAAATACTATTTCCACTCCCACAAATCTCAAACCCTAATCATGCCACCAAGGAGATACAGACCCAAGCTTACCCGGGAATAGATACAATGAGAGCTTTGTCGCTTCAACAGAGACTTGTGGAAATAGATGATGAAACCCAGGAGGAGGTTAACCTCGATCATGATATGGAGAATCTAATGGGAGAAAGAGGCGAGGATCTGAATCGCATCCATATAGATGACTTCAGTGGTGAGGAAGACAGATCCCGATGCTTTGAAATTTAATATTAAAGGAGGCTAAAAATGAATGACATAAGAATTTTGGCATCAAAATGGATCTACTGGGAGTTCGATGCAGATATGCATCTGACCTTATCAAATGGCTATAGTTAGTTGAGAGATTCTTCGAGCACAAAGAGGTGCCAAAAGTCAAAATGGTGAAGCTTGCAGTTATCAAATTAAGGAAGAGCATCTCCTAGTGGTGGGAAAAATTGCAGAGGTAAGGAAAAAGATAAGACAGTGACAAGATTGCCTGATGGAAGAAGATGAGGAATGAGATGCAGAGAAAATACTAACATCCTCATTACCGTCAGGATATGCTTTTGAGACTCTATCATCAACAGCACAGAGACCTATTAGTGAAGGATTTCACGTTGCAGTTTGAATAGTTGCATATGAAGTATGATTTGATTGAGCCAAAGAAACGTTCTATAGTTCGATATCTAGAGGACTTGAAGCCCACTATCAGCAATGTTGTGCAGTTGTAGCCTTATTGGTCTTTGGGAGATGTACAAACCTTAGCCCTGAAGGAAGAGAGACAGTAGAAACAAAGTACACAACCATCACCATTTAGGTAATCACCACAGTTGGAGA
Organism: Phalaenopsis aphrodite; assembly: GCA_003013225.1. NCBI lineage: Eukaryota > Viridiplantae > Streptophyta > Magnoliopsida > Asparagales > Orchidaceae > Phalaenopsis > Phalaenopsis aphrodite. Next base: position 318,651 of record NEWO01000176.1, read on the forward strand.
CATCAGCACATGCACGCTTTGGAGATTTGAGAAAATTGGTTCGGATAAGGATAGAGTCACACCGAGTGAGAAGAAACCCGACAAGAATAACACATCTATTACAATCCCCGCTCGAAAATGTTTTAGATGCCATAGATATGGGCAAATCGCCTCCAATTGTTCAACGAGTCGATTTGTGTCTTTTACCGAGCAGGGCGCAATGTAGGCGATTACCAACTAGGAGGCAAATGAAGAACGGTGTAAGGTGTATCATCTTCTACTAGATAAGGGCAAGATGCTCATGTTTGACGAGCCCTCTAGATTGAGAATACTAGAAATCTACAGTAGCTCCACCCAACGCCATAAAATATTCTACACCAGTTGTATTATAAACGAGAATGTATGCAGTTTCATCATTGATGGAAGGAGCAGCAAGAATGTGGCATCTATGCAGATGGCAGAGAAATTGGCCCTCATAACTCAAAGACATTCTTAGTTGCATTCTTTGACGTTGCTGAAGAGAGAGAATAGAGTCCGCAATTACCAGAGGTGCTTAGTGAAGTTTTAGAATAGGAGCTAGTTTTAGGATTAGATGTGATGCGACGTAGTACCCATGGATGCCTGCCACTTTTTTTGGGGAGATCGTGGCAATTTGACTGTAAGGCTCAGCATGATGGATTCATAAATACCTACTCCTTTACCAAGGAGGGGAAACACATTCTCTCTTCTACAGAGCCCGAGATCAGAGGTGTCCTTACTAACAAAGCAGCTTCGGTGGGACTAGTTTTGGTGAGGATGGAGAATGAAAGGATTGAGACATTAATTCAAGATATAGGACATTCATTCATGACAGAGAGCATTACAAGACACCACGGTCGATAGCTTACAGCTACGGCCGCCGCCATTTGGGGAGGTTCAGGCCCAATTCAGATTAGTAGTGAGCTCCAAAAGGATTAGACTGATATGGATGCTTGCTCGCAAGTGGGGAAAGATCCTCAAGTGCCTTGGGGACGGTGCTGTCGCCAATGGGATACAGGTGCTTCTCAGACCACAATGGAAGAGCCTTCAGCCCTAAGAGATTGCAACGGCTCCATCATCTGCATTAGGCATACAATCTTCGACGAATGAGGTCGAAGCTCTCCCAACTTTGAGAGATTGACACGTGGCTCTCAAGGGGGGCTGAAACGGTTAGTTCATCTGAATCACTTTAGCGCAAAAGGGAGCAAGGGGCAGCCGGTCCTTGATGATGGGCAAGAGTTGTCACCCAAGGGGAGGGGTCTCCCCCTCGTAGTTATCTACTATATATATTTTTTATTTTCTGTTTTAGGGTAAATATTCTCTTGAGATTTCTATCAGTACAGTGGCCCGCATTCCGTTGTCCCCTTCTGGGTTCTATCTGAAGGCGAGAAGGTGTTTTGTCTGTAACTTGTCCTAGATGGTGACCTCTGAGAGTTCAAGTGGTGCTCCGGATGTAGCTTGATCTCGGGGGAATATTTATCCTCACCCAATCCCTCTGCAGAATTTTCAACCATTTCCCTCACTGTTGCCATCCCTGGACAACCCTCCATCTCTTGTTCAATGCCACCAGCTGCCCCAGTACTTGCTTCCCTAGCCACCGACCAGTCCAACCTACTTGCAGCCTCTCCTCCCAGCCCCTGTTGGTTGTTGTCCAGCCGCTCCTCCCTACACCACCGCACTGCCTCCAACCCCTGTTGGTTGTTGTCCAGCCGCTCCTCCCTACACCACCGCACTGCCTCTAGCACTTGTTGGTTATTTCCAATTCCTCTCTGCACTGTACTGCCTCCAGCCACCTGTTGGTTGCTCTCCAGCTCCTCCCTACACTGCACTGACTCCAGGTACTTGTTGGTTGTTATCCAGCCGCTCCTCCCTACGGTGCCTTGCCGCCAACCACCTGTTTTTTGTTGTCCAGTCGCACCCATACCACCTCCAATCCCGTACTTACAATAACTCAGTTGCAGCCTACTACTTGTATCCTTACCCTATGGAGTCTCTGGAGTTTTGCATTATTATTTTCCTATTGTCAAGAGCCTTTGTTGTAACCCCTTTTGAATTTCAGCAATAATATTTGCATTACTATTGTGGTTTGGGTTAACTCAAGTATCAAACACATTCTTTTTCACAACTAAAAATAGTCTTAAAAGAAAGTATTTAATATCTCAGGACTACAAATAAATAAAAAAGAGGGGAAGAGAGAGAGAGAGAGAGAGAGTGGGGGCCACCAATAGATTGAATACAGGGATATTTTTGAAGAATTGTGCATAAATCTTGTACAGAATTTTTGACCTCCATATATGTTCTACAAGACGAACAGATCGGATGTGACGAGAAGGAATAACGATGGCATAGGGTCCAAAAATTCATGTTTCAACATATAACATAATTGATATAGTTGTCCTAAGAGTGAACAATGATTATTGAATTATTAATAAACTATTCATAATTTTTTTTATAATTAATGCTACTTAAAGTGCATCATACTATATAGAATGCGTTGATACTCCAAGATGCTTTTCGTTATGATGCATCATTCACTGTTGAAAAATAAACATCTATGAGCAATATACATAATGATCTACCATCTTAAGATACATTTTATGGATCCAGAACGGAACCCTCTATCTTGTGAAGTTATGAGCATTTCAATGTAATTATGCTCTTCTCAATAAATAAGATATGTTGTATTAAAATTTAAATAATAGCTAATTGTCATTGCCATTTCGATTGATGGGGCAATTTTTTTGGTTTCTTGGCCAATTGCTTGGAGTTTTAGACAGGATCCCTTTATCTGCAACCCTTGAAATCAAAAAAATCAAACATAATCCGACATGAACTAGCTTGAGATTTGTTGGGCTTTCATGCATTGTTCTTTCTATTAAACTTTAAATGATTTTTTTTTCTTTTTTGCCTTTCACTTCAAAGATTTCTTCAGTCATCCCTCTTCTTGTCATAGCCCGGCCCAAGAGGCTTAGAAATTTCAAGACTAGAACAGATATTCGGACAGTAAAATTAAAATTTTTTATTTCATTTTCTATCATTAACAATTTATAATCCACCTTTCATAAAAGAAAATAGTTTAATATACCAAATAAAAGTTTGCATTTTTGTTTGTAGATCTCTGTCTTCTATATACATTCTCTTCTCTGTTACTCATCTTTTTTAATATAATCTAAAAAATTATATGATAATTTAAATAATATATTTATGATATTTGCTTGTGAAAGAAATTTAAAATTTCTACATGTATTATTTTTTATTTACTTTTCAAAATTTAATATTTTAAATTTAATACACATCTTTTTTTTAATTTGTACATTCATCTTAGGAGCATTGTCTAAATATAACCTAACACACCCTTGATTGATATATAAATCGTCGACACAATAGGCAGCAGATGAGGTCTACTATTGCATGAGGCAGAAAAATACATTCTCAACCCTGATTGATATTCTCTCATCAGCACAGTAATTCGTGATCGAAATTATACGATTTTTTGAGGTGTTAGGAAAATATTTACTCATACGGGTACTTTAACGTCCCTAACAGTACCATAAATTAGGTGAATTTCTTTTAGCATGCACATACTAACATTCATGTATATGATATTTTTATTTCAATCATCATAACACATTACTTTTTTATAATACATCCTATATTTATCTACCAATAAATAANTCGGCAAACTTGTCCGAATGACCCCGGATGGCGAAACGTACTGCACCGGTACGTCCAGAACATCAATTTTACCTAGAAATGAAACTTATATTGCTATAATTCCGCACACAAACAAATCACACGCAAATCGATGAATTCGTCCAAACGATCTCGGATGAAGAAACGGACTGTGTCGGCGCGTCTGGAGCATCAAAATTATCTAAAAAAGGCGTACAGTTTGTCATGACTTCATGCACAAGTAAAAAATACACAAATCTAGAATTTTAAATATTAAACATTATAAAAAATAAAAATAACAATAATAATAAAAGAAAATCTCACTTAAACCCTAACTCACACACACCGCCTCCGCATTCGGTTGACTCTCTCTTCAGCCCGAGCGAAGCCCTAGCTTCCGCGCTCCTATCCCATTCACAACCCAGACGCGGCATTCTCCCTCTTGCTCGACATTTCGCCCGATCCTGATTCCTCCAGCGCCTCGCCCCCCCTCGAGCCCCGCTCAACCGAACGGCTCGCCAATCGCGAGCCTTCCTCTTGGCCCACCCTTCCTCTCCCCTAGGTTGTTTGTTCCTTCTCTCTAAATACAATCCTTCTTCACTTGTCACCTTATTCGACCACCTTGAGGCTGGTAGGTGGTGCATTTCATCTCCTTATTTGCCTATAAAAACCCTATCTAGGGGAGTTTTTAGGGCATAGCCAAAAATTTTGAAGAGGTGAAGGTTCTGTCGGATTTGTCACTGGTTTACTTTCCCTGGAATTTTGTTTTTTTTTTGTTTGCAGCAAGTGAGCTGAAAGGTTTTGAGGTTGGCGAAGTTTTGGTGTGAGGAGGGGCGCTGCAGAAATTTTCTCTAGGCTTATGCTTGTTTTTTTTTTCTTGGGCATTTAGAGTAAGGAGTTCCTTCTTTCTTTACTCTGTTTTGGAATTTATTACAAGCCTTGGAGGAAACTGGTATTAAAGGTTCATATATATAAGCATCTTCTGAACGATTTTGCTTATCTTACTTTCTACATTATCAAGTCAAAGTTGGATGTTGCCTCATCTATATTATGATTTACAGATTTTCTTTTGGCAGAAATTTTAACAATGTCCATTCCCCTATCATTCTTTATTACGGGAAAGCTTGATACGATTAGTATTTTATGTTGTTGATTATTACAGTATTTGGAAAGCTTGATGTGCAATGTGCAATTCATGTATGCTTACATATCTGATATTGGGTATTGAGGATTAGAACTTAGTCACAAGTACTGTCAATTACAATATGTTACATATTTAGCACCGTGGATTTTAACTCATGCGTGTATAGAAGTTTAGAAGTTAAGGTATATAAATATAAAGATTTCTTTGAGGTATATACATCCTGCTAATATCTTTAACGGAGGGGATTTCAAATATGACATGGTGACTTTGTGCTTGAAATCTGAGACACATATATGCAATGCAATTCTCTTGCATTTCCATACCTAAGCACATAATAGTATCAAATGTCTGAACTTTGAAACCTGTATATGAGATTGTTTCATGCTCACATCTAAAGTTTGAAAGCAAGTGTACAGATTTTTCAATTCATCAAGTATTTACATGTCTAGCATCTCTACCTTTCCTTTTACATTTATGCCACCCAATCTTCCATATCCCATTAAAATCATCGAGTTGTATGTTAATATACACAAATTATGTGGTATGCATGTAAATTGCCTCTAATTCATTTCATTGCTAGCTCGATGTATTTTATTGGAATGTATACTTTTAATGTTTTGATTTATTAAAAATACATATGGCATTGTCTGTAGGGGAAATTCCTATGCAGTAATTCATGAAAGTTGTGATACCTCGCTTTTACAAAAATCTGAAAGTTTTCATGTGACATTTGCAAAAGTTGGAAAGTTGTGATGCCTCACTTTTATAAAAATCTGAAAGTTTTCATGTGAGATTTGCAAAAGTTGGAAAGTTGTGATGCCCCCACTTCTACAAAAATCTGAAAGTTTTCATGTTATATTTGCAAAATTTGGAGAGTTTCGATGCTTTACTTTTGCAAAACCTGAAAACTTTAAGTGTTTTATTTGAAAATTTTACAAAGCTTACAAATACTTTTGGTGCTTTACATTTGAAAAATTTGAAACTTTTCAAACTTTATTTGGAAAGTTTTGGAGAGTGGCAATGCTTTACTTTTATAAAATCTGAAAGCTTTAAGTGTTTTATTTGGAAAATTTAGAAGTCTTTTCGAGACATTTTGATTTTTAAAGATTTGAAAGCCTTTGAAGCTTCTTTTTTTTT
>NEWO01000176.1:324955-346594 GCA_003013225.1 Phalaenopsis aphrodite
GGACCCTGAAACCCAAGAGGAAATAGGGTAGCAAATCATTCATCATTTTTTTTACATAAGGATAAAATTGTAATTGTGAGAATTGTTGAGAATTGGGAGAAATTAAGAGCTTAAATAATTCAAGAGTAGGGGCATGAATTGAAAGATCGGTAGGCTATCAATTAGGACCCCTAAGCATTGGTTAGACTTAAGCCTAATTGTTTTAATTAGAATTGAAGTACATTTCATGAACCTGTTTGGCAAAATTATAGGTTTACCCCCTAGGTCTTAAGAGCATGATAGTGAGCTAAGTTTGATCCAAAGATGTTCGATGATTAGTTGAAAAACACTTAATTGAAGAGAACACTTTAAAACACTTCAAACTCAAGTTAAAGTGTAGGCTTCCTAGATTTTAGGAGCATGCCCTACGTGAGAGTTCATCTACCTAATTTTGAAATAGACACTGAAGCTAGACACCTGACCTTAATTCATAAGTTAGTTAAAGTAATAAACAGGACATGTACCAGGCTATGGTTCATGACTGATTTAATTAAATCAAAAAGTGAAATTATCGTCATAACTCGACCTAAAATGAAACTCAATGATTCAGGATTTGAGCTTGAATCTTACACTCAAATCCTCCTGACAATTGGGAGCATTCTCAATGTCACATATAAATCACCCACCTTTGGCCATTTATATGTGACGTTGTGTTTTGTTTTATTTGTTTGTGTTTTTTTTCTACGATCAGTTTCGAGTATATGTGGGTCACTTTCAGTTTTCCTCAGAGTTTTCCATATGTTATTTCGTCATTTATCCTTTTATACATAAACACGTGTTTGTCCTGCTAGCTGAATTTCTCTACTATACTGTTACTTGCGACGCTCATCCCATTTACAGGTACAACAATAAAAAGAAACTCAGATACCCATAGTTTACAGTATATTTATAGAACTTTAGTGCATTTTTTAATACTGTTTTTATTTACCGCATCTTATACTGTTTTCATTTACTGTACTTCTTTATAATATAGTTTGTTTATGTATGTCTTAAATTAACTATAAAACCTTTTGGATATTGCCTGGTTTAGGAGGTATACAGCGGTAAGTCATCAAATAACAATATTGCACGCTCACATATAAAACACTGAACCTAAAAATATTACTACATGGAGCATGAAACAACTCTTCATGGGCAGCACGACCAGGACGTAGCGGACGAGGGATGACGATCTACAACAGTACATCAAGTCTACGACAACTAAACATTTTTCTTAGTTTAAATAACAACCCATAGAACTTCGAGGTAGTTTGATTAGCGCAACGTAAATGCTCAATTTGTCGTTTAGGCTTTTGCACAACCCTGTTGTGCAATTATAAGTACTAACACTTTTAGGATTTCGAGGTTATCGTACGATACGATGTAAATCTTCATATCTCTCTAAGTTATTTGCACGATCAAATATTATGTGAATATAAGTTCTAAACTCTAAATAAATTGCAGGATTAAACATGAAATAGCATCATTTCAAAGACATAAAGTCAAACAATAGGATAGTTGGAAGGTCACCGGGGTTCTTCTCGGAATCACGATATCTCCTACTCTTCATTTCTTTGAACTCCTTAAAATAATTGTTTCTATTTGAGTCACTGTAATTTGATTTTCCGGTGTCCAATCTTGAAAACCTAAACTTTGAAATCTTGAAGACAGAACCACTAATCTTAATCGAGAGTCTTCTTAAGTGACCCCGGTCATTTAAGATGTAATTAACTATAGGATTTTGTTGTTATACGAAAATAAAAACCCAGATAAAATAAACTCTATCTAATTTTAATATTATGTAGGGGAATTTTTCGGTCATACATAAAAGATTTAGCAGACTAAACTGATGTTATAGAATTCTTTGGTTTTGATGGTTGAGCCTACTACAAGTGATAACTTATTCTTCATGATAGTGTATTACTTGTGGTCTCGCATTCAGCCGTCCAAACTATCCAATATGTGAGACATGTTTAGTCTCATTGATTTTAAAATAAATAAAAAAATTTCAAAATCAAAATTACATTTATATCTATATATACTTAAAATCAAATTTAAATCCATCCATTTTTCGAAAATCCCGGCCGAGAGTCAAATGTAAGAAAAGAAGGATTATTAGATTTTTTCGAAGTGAATCTGATGCAAGTAAGATTGTGTCAAATCACATAAAAAACCTCGATTGCAATTTTCATTTTTTCTACAAATTAGACTTGATTTTTACACTAAATGTAGATAAGTTTCAACCATTCAAGGGAAGTACTTTGAAGAAGTTACGACTCTAGCTTCATAAGCAGCTGTGTCAATACCATTGCAACCCCTAAAAAACTTTGTTTCTTAAAATGCTATTGATTATACATAAATTTTGTTTTTATCAACATTCTGATCAACTAGAGCCAACTTAAAACAAGCATAAGAAGAGCCAACTTAAAACAAGCATAAGAAGAGCCAACTTAAAATAAGCATAAGAGAGATGGAGCTCGATGCAAATGGGAGAAAAAATAGGGTCATAAATGGATTAAAGGTTGAATGGTGAGAATGATCATTACACTAATCAGAATAATGGGATGCAATTAAAAGTACCACAGGGTCTAAATTAAAAAAAAAAACTACCAAACTAACATGCAAACAAAATTTTGTTTGTAATATTGCTTAAATTGTAACACGACAAGTTAATGTCAAGTATAGCTGCACAACTGGATCCATTCAAATGGTAAGGAAAAGCAAACTAAAGGCACGCTCAAACTGGTCTAATAGGTAAAGAGAGATACATTACCATGAATAAATGATAACATGAAAAGTAAATCACAATAGCTTATGTTCATCAAAAAGTTGTAACCTCACTAATCTTTAATGAAGTGGCAGCATCAACTGTAGACATGTCAATGTAGCCTTTTCCTTCACAAATTTGCTCAAGGACTCCATCTTTTTCAAATACAACCTGAACTGGTTTCGAGAGTGTCAGAACTGAAATATCACGGTTTAATAAAAATGTAACTTTAAAGTTATGCACACCGAGAGAGCAGCATATGGGTCAGCCAGCATAGCAATGGTATACTTTGACTTGCTAACAACAGCTGCTGGAGTTTCTCCTATAGAGGCCCCATGTTCAACAAGACCTTGACACTAAACATGATGTACAAAATCAACAGCCAAAACAATTAAATTAGTAAATTGCAATTCGATGATGAATTTGTTATCAACATCAAATGTTTGATGAAACAACCTCGACAAATTGTTTATCATGCAAATTAGTATTAAATATGCATGCTTCTTCTTTTCTTTAAGATGCATGCAAAAAAAATAGAGCCCGCACTTAAATAATAAAGGAAACAGACTAGAACAAAAAGTTCTATTAATCTTTTATGTAAATAAAAGAACTAAGGGAATTCAAAGATTGATTGTGCAGAAAACCATGAAACTACAAAAATGAAAGGCACAAAAGACAAGATCATCCTTGTTGGGTTCATAAAAAACCTATTATCTTAGAAAAAGTTTGAAAGGGAAGCACGTATCTCAGCAGATCTATAGGAGCTCAAATCACTCAAAATAAAACTTGAATGGCTTTCTACCAGCCAGACTAATCCTTTACTAGCAAAGGTGGGCCTTAGAATTGAATAAATTAGTATATACTTAGTCTTCTGAGTGATACCACAATAAGGCACAGCTCCTAGGACAGGAACTGTGGTGTTCCGGTGAACAAATTGACCCAAGCAAAACTAAAGAATGGTGGTGAGCATACCGTCAACTACCACATATAAGAAAAAGAAAAACTTTCCCGTATTACTGTGGCCTTTCGAGACGCATCACGCATTGTTTACTTCAAACTGATCTTCATAAAATAAGAAAAATCACCATATTTTCATTTTTAAGTGATGGGTCGAAACTGTTTAAGAAAGAACACCTGAAAATATATGGTGAAAATTCAGAAAAGAGAGCAGCATTTCCTCATCAACATTGTTTGAATATTCCTCACTTTATTTCTTCAATGATTGAGCTGTGTCTGATAGGACTCAAAGCCACCTTCATCAAAATCACTCGAGTTTCTCGAGAAGAACTCCTAAGTATATGTAGCATAGAATCAGAAAATTTGACCTTTTGTATTTTGTGAATACTTAGAAGCGAAGTAGACACAAAAGCAACCATATCTTTTGTAAAAACATCAACAACTCTTTGTTTGTTCATTAATTTTCCTTCAATAAGCCTATACATAATCCATTAACATAATCCTATTCATGAAATTTGATTTGGGAATTCAAAATCCATGCTCCCAGGTGGATCAATGAATACTCATCTTATGAAACTCCCAGTCTGAAGATTAAATTCAGCCTAAGATCTCCGGTGTATAACCAGGAATCCCCGCTCCCGTAAAATCCTTCTCTTCTAGACTCGTACAGTGGCAAAAAGTCAGGGAAGGGGGGAGGGGGAGGAGACTGAATTGGCCTAAGTTTTCCTATGTAGATCAAAATGCTAACTCCTACTGTACTATAAAATCCCCTCTTTGTAACCTCTAAAACATTTTTCTTAGAGAACCTCTGCAACTCGGATTAAGGAATAACCACTACCATTAAGCTAGACATTTTCCACTGGCCGTAATGTTAATCCCCATCTCTAACTATTATCCAAAAATACTTCAGTACCTAACACCTCAATGATATTCTGCAATCCCATCCTCCATTGTCATATTCAATCCCTGACTCCACTGTGGTTTCTATCCCAAGCTACCCTGCTATCATAAGCCAGTTCCCAGAGCTGTAGATGGTTGCCAACATAATCATCTGTCAACAACAAGATTTTACCGTCTCTAGTTATCCTCACTCAGTCCAAACCCACTTAATATATCCTTACTTTAGAGCGCATCCTAAGCCAATATAAACACAACTATGATCGTTTAAATAATTTCTACTCCTAGTACGAGATTTTAAATTTAAGTATTTTATATTCATGTGATTCTTCAAGAATTTCAAGATAAATACCACCAATGTAGTCCAAGTTGAACTACATTGCTTAGAAATTGACTTGAGCATTGTAGGTTTCCCCATATACAAATGCTCATAAAAAGTAGTTAGCATCCTTTTTTGGGGTTGAAGGTGTGCAAAAATCATCCAAAGTTTTAGACATTAAAATAATACAAGTCTTTCATGGCAAAAGAAAGTTGTCACACAACAGTTATGTGTCATGTGCAGGAAACATTTTGAGACATTTTGATTTACATATTGAACTAGTCGGAATTCTGAATTATGCGAAATGAAGTGAATTTTTTTATTGATATGAAAAGAGACATAAATAACCCTTACATGAATCTTAAAATAGGAAAGAAAATAAAAAAAATTAACAGGAAAGGAAAGAAATAATATCTAATATCTCCAACTAATCAATTCATATTAAATATTTAAAAATAAATGAAACAACATAAAATAGGAAAACCTTAAATAGGAAAAGAAATAACTCATAATTTATGGAAAGAAATATAAAATAGAAAAAAAATAACTCCTAATCTAAGAAAATAATTTATTCCTCATAACTTTTCGCAGGAATAAATTATTTCCTAATACAACTTCTTATACTCCCCGTCAAGTTGAAACATGAAAGAAAATCATGTTCAACTTAGATTTGAAACATCAAACAATGGGAGAGCAAAATCCTGTGAAGTAAAACTTGAAGTCTTCATCGTATACTTCGGTTGCATTTACTGCAGTTCCTACAGTGTCTATAGGTAGGGGGAAGACTCCTCTAAGTAATGTTACACGGGAGTTTGTATAGAAGTAGACAATTTGCAAAAAAAAACTGACTTCTAGTTAACCGCGGTTATTTTTTACTGCAGTTCTTACAGTGTCTGTAGGTAGATAGAAAGCTCTTACAGGTGCTGCAAAGGATTTTACAGGGAAGTAAACTGTGATTGTCTTTGACTACAGTTCTTGCAATGTCTATAGGTAGGTGGAAGTCTCCTACATGTAATGTTGCAAGAGAGTTTGCAAAGAAGTAAACAATTGTGGTTGTCTTTGTTTACAGTTCCTGCAATGTCTGTAGGTAGACGGAAGACTCCTACAAGTAATGTTGCAGAAGAATTATAAAAAAATATCACAATCATAAATATATATCGTTCAAATATCACAATCATATATATATCGTTCAATAATGAAATAAATAGCCAAATCGTTTATCAAAATTTAAAAGGATTTAGAGTCCATCATATTAAATAATTTTCATCATTTATCCCATAGAAGATTTACTGAAATCTAAAGTGGTGTTTAGTAGAATGTTAGATTTACTTTAGCAAAGATTTATCTGTTAAGAATTATAATAGAAAATATTTTATTCATATAAAAATTTATGAGGAATAAATTATTTCCTTAATATAAGGAGATATTTTCTTTCCTATTTTATATTTATTTCCTTTGATTAGGAATTATTTGTTTTCCTATTTTATGTTTTTTCTTATATCTCCTAATAATTAATATTAATTAATTATTAGAGATATCATGTGATCTTTCCTTTCATATCATTTCATTTTTATTATTTTTTCTATTATATGATTCTTGTAAGGGTTATTTATAACACCGTTCATATCAATAAAATAATGAAGTATTTTGCATTAAGTTTTAACATGACATTAGAGCAAGGTTTAGTACCCTAACCACCGGTACTCCTTTGAGGATTGTTGGACTCTCTTTTCGTCATCCTCTGTGCAGGAAGGAAGGGACACTCATCTTGATATTTGAAATAATAATTTTTCTTCTTCTTCAAATCCCTAATTATGCGTCGCCTCATTAGGTTACAGAAGGCATGAAAAGAATCACAAAGATACGCTCCCATGAGTTCGATCTCGATGTTGCCTCGGAGTCCGAACCAGAGGCACTATCCCTATCACCGTCTCCAGGGCTGTGCATTGGCGTCAACCTCAGCAGCATGGCCATCAAGCCTCTTGCCAGCAATGGTGGAGGGAGTGATATTGACATCGGATATGACACTGATGATCGTCATTGTGGTTCCCTGCCGCATCAGCGTCGACTTAATTCTCTGCAAGATGTTCATCCACGTGATTCCCCGTCATCTAGACGACACCGTGGGGGCTGCTCGTCGTTGCATCGCCGGAGGTCTCCTGACGGACTCCGCTACCGTGAGCCCCAACCTGGTCTACAGCAGCCTGGTTCTGCGATTGGTCTTCGATAGCACAGGTCCCCTCTGACATTCCATCTACGGTCTCAAAGGTTTCAGAATGATCCAGGGCACATACAACTTCCAGGTTCTATTTCACAACTGCGCCGGCCAAGGGTGGATGATGGTTATTTTGAACCAGATTTTAGGCACACTTGTGGACCACGTTCAGATCGTGGAATGCAAGGGAGATGAGGAGGTGGCAAGTTTCACGACTTCTCACCCCTACCTTCGGGAGGGGTTGCAGACCATACACAAGAGGGATCAATTCAACCACACATATAATGTCCTCGTATGTAGGAGAGTTTGTCCACATAAATGATCCAAATTTGTCACCAGGGGAAGGTGATTGGATATGTCACAATTCGTCGTGCGAAAATCTAAATTTTGCACAACAAACTTATTGTAACAATTGCCACAAATATCAATATGATGAACCATATAGATCGAGTCGCAACCCTCACAAGAACTATGTTAGCTCCCCTCCGCACGGTAGCTTTTCACTCAAGTTATCGATTTCACCCATTAATCGTGTTCCACGAAGAGATTTCAACGGATACTGATCTGGTCATAAAAATGGTAGCTTCGGTTTTGAGGAGTACCGGCTCTCGCCTCTGTTCTCGACGTCTCCTACTCCATCTTCGCCTACCAATGCGGCTAATGCCTTGCCAGCTAGATTGCAATCAGAGACTCCTCCAGTCACCATACTGCAGCCAATGATGGGGAGGAACCATCTGCATCACACTCCTAACTTTTTGGATTTGACTAGAAGCTTGTTGCCACCACCATTGCCTAGAAATGCACGGATGTTTTGGAGGATTCTCCTTCTCTGAGGTCTTTCAGAAAGTCGAGGGATCTTACTTCACTTCTGTACACGGCTCCCAAGAAACCATGATAGCAAAGATGCTTTGGAGTTTGGTCATACATCACCACAAACCATCCAAAAACTTTGTGTTGTATCCTCCTATGCCAGCACCAACGATGGAGCTCCGGCCAGGGCAACACAAGCAATGCCGCCACCCGTCTCATCATCATCTCGTCGGAGATATCGCTGTCGTGGATCGAATAATGCCGACAAAATCCATCGTCAGCCCTTCCTCCTGCAGTATTTTTTTCTTCCCTGCCCAAGCGTCAGGGGGAGCTGCGTTTCCAGCCGTTCATTTCTCCTCCAGTATTTTTTTTTCTTCTCTGGTCAAAGAGTCAGGAGGAGCTTTGTTTCCAGCCGCCCTTTCTTCTGTTGTTTTCTCTGTTAGCAGAATTTACTGGGTGTGATTTACATGTTTTTTTTCTGCAGCTAACGACAACCGCAGTCAACTAAAAGTCGGTTTTCCTGTAGGTTGTCTATTTCCCTGCAAAACTCAAAATTCAACCAAACTTGAATCCAGCAAATTCAGCCAAGTCTGAATCTCTCTTCTACGCCGAAACATATGGCAGACAAAACTCAAAATTCAGTGAAAGCCTGAATTCAACAAATTCAGCCAAGTCTGAATCTCTCTTCTACGCTGAAACATATGACAGATAAAGCTCAAAATTCAGTCAAGCCCAAATTTAGTAAATTCGTAATCCAAACGACCAATTTTTCTTCACCACCCAGCAATTTATGAATTATTAACATACATTACAAACTTAAGGGGCAGTGTTAAGAATTATAATAGAAAATAATTTAATCCTATAAGAAGTTATGAGGAATAAATTATTTACTTAATATAATGAGATTTTCCTTTCTTATTTTATATATATATTTCTTAGATTATGAATTATTTTTTTTCTTATTTTATGTTATTTCATATATCTCCTATAATTAATATGAATTAAATATTGGAGATATCATGTGATATATATTTCCTTTCATATCATTTCTTTTTTATTATTTTTCCTATTATAGGATTCTTGTAAGGGTTATTTATATCATCATTCATATCAATGAAATAATAAAGTATCCCGCATAATTCTAAATTTCAGCATTATCAAATCTGATAAATCCGGATTTATCAAATCTAGTTGGTGACGAGAAGAGATCGCGAGCGAATGTGTAATAAATCCAGCTCACAATTAGATTTACGAAATTTGGATTTGTCTCAAAAGTAACCGATCGCGAGATGAATAGAAAATTGAAATTAAGGGAGTGTTGGAATTAATTTTTTTTTTATTTTGTTTGGGTGTTTGTCTGGATTTATGCTAAATCCATGATTAAATCCTGTACATAATACACTACCAAACGCCACCTTACGGTATTTACTAACTCCTACTTAAGTTAAATCCTTACAGCTGTAAATCTTCCACCAAGATTTAGACGATCTAAGATAGCATTTTTGAATCAATTAACACCAAAACCCCTGTGCAAGATTGATAACCAAAGTAAAATACTTTAAACAAAATTAACCAGCAGAAACGTGAAATTCAGAAAACTAGTCAGCCAGTACCGAGATAGATGACCTCAAACAAAACCATAAACCAGCAGATGGATAACCTTAATAACAGCTTCAAATAAATAATGAACATTCAATTTCCCAATCCGATTAGAAGTTATGTAACGGGAAGAGAGAGAGAAAGAGTGAGGGGAACCTTGGAGAGAGTTCGGTTCCAGAGCGTAACACGGAATCCGCTTCGAAGGAGGTTGAGGGCCATTGCCTTGCCCATGATTCCCAGACCTAAGAATCCGACATCCATGAGTTTCCTCTTCTCTTCCCTCTACAGAGGATGCTCCTCAGCTCTGTTTTCTCCCTCTTCTTTGGAAAAACTGAAGCAACGGGGAGAAATGGTGACCACTGACCAGGTATTTTTTTGGGAGAAAGTGTTGCTACTGTGAGATTTTTTTTTCTTTCTTTTTTGTTTTTTTATTTGTCCGGCTGTTTTAGCGCTCCTGAAAGTAATTAATTACCATTTTATTGCAGCGGAGGAATCGATTTTTGGGGAATTTACATGCATAGCACTTAAAATTTTAATATTTATAAAATTACGATTTAGATCATTGATTTAAATTGCAAAAATCAAATTATTGTGAATATAATAAAAATGAAAAAATGGGTTACGAATTTTGATATTTGAGTGATAATTAGAAAAATGAAAAAAAAATCTGCAAATTTTGTTAATAGCTTTCATATGCACAGTTTGTTATTACACACACGCATAGGGTTGTCAAAACCGTTTGTTGTTCGCAAACAGTTCTTGTTTGACTCGTTAAGAAGCTCGGGTTTGATTCATTCGCTAAGTTAACGAGAATAACACAAATAATTTTTTTTTGCTCGATATAACACGAACAAATATTTGTTCATTCGTGTTCGGGTCGTTTTGGCTCGAAATACAACTTAGCAATCATATATATATATGTGTGTGTGTGTGTGTGTGTGTGTGTGTGTGTGTGTGTGTGTGTCGCAAGCCTTGGCTTGTTGGTGACGGGATTATTGTAAGTCCCCTGAGGTCAAAGGTTTGATCCCACCGTGGCACGAGGGCTCTGGAATTTTGGGCATATTGCACGAGCTCTCATCATGGGGCCAAAAAGTGCATGGGAAATCTATATTTGAGTTTTTGTCAAATATATATTTCCTTTAAAAATAATATATATATGTAATGGACTAAAAGACTACAAAGATTTATAATCAATTAAAATCATTAATTAAAAATTGAATACAAATATAGTAAGTTATATTTAAATAATATTTAAATATAAATAATAAGAGTTAAACTTTTCCGCAACACTTAACATNGACCATTAGACCGAGCTATAAATCACTACAACTATGGACTACTCTCGCAGTCATGCAAAATAAAAATTCTTCATTCCCTCGTTCTTCACATACCCGCTAATTGAAGAGCCAAGAAAAATAGGAAACAAAATGTATACTTATATGACCATTTACTTAAATGTAAATCTCTGTGTCTCTGATACCACTTGTTGAGAAATTAGTGTGAAGAAAAATAGGAATGACACAAATCTAGAAGAACACACAGAGATTTACGAGGTTTGACAAAGATGCCTACATCCTTGGGGGCAGAGCGGCGACTTCCTTTTTAATATTCAGAAAAGAGTACATAATACAAGATTCAAAATTTCAGAGTCTCAGGGACTTAGAGGCTCACCTAGGGTTACAAACATGACCTATATATAACCCTAAAGTAAAATATGTAATTACTTAAATTACCATTGTACCAAACCGCAGGGTGTTGCCCCCGCACCTCCAACCCACATAATGAAACTCCCCTGATTAGACAGATCTTTCCGCTCCACTCCTATCATGGGTTTCGCTTCGCTCCAGCATCTGTCCCATTTATGTTATATGAGTCATACCTAACAAATCTCCACCTTGGCGAATATTCAGCTCTTTAAGAGAAATATATATACCCAACAAATCTTTAGCTTTGCGAGTATCTAGCCTCTTAGAAGAAATGCATATGCCTAACAAATATCTATCTTGGCGAATATCCAACCTCTTAAGAGAAATACATATGCCTAACAAATCGCCACCTTGGTGAATATCCAGCCCCTTAGGAGAAAATACATCAAGGAGTTTCTTATGCACCAATGTGGGTTGGGCCACAAATCTTTTTAAATAATCCCTTAATTAAGTTTCACATAAAAATGATCTTTCCTTAATTAAATTTTCCTTAATTAAACTTTCCCAGAAATCATTTTTTTAAACTTCCAAGAAAAGCTCTGTCTCCGCTTTCCAGAAAAGCTCATTTTTTCCTTCTAGAAAAGCTCTGCTTTCCTTCTAAGAAAAGCTACGTAATCGCTTTCCAAAAAATCTTCTTTTTCCTTCTAGAAAAGCTCTGTTTTCCTTCTCAGAAAAGCATTGCCTCTGCTTTCCTTCCAGAAAAGCTCCGACTTTCAGAAAAGCTCTGCTTTCCTTCTCAGAAAAGCTCTGCCTCCGCTTTCCTTCCCAGAAAAGCTCCGCCTCTGCTTTCTTCCCAGAAAGAAATCTTTCATTTCCCGAGTGCAACCGCAGATTCCCTTTCCTTGCCTTTCCCGAGTCCTGGAATATCTCCAGAATATCTCCGTGCTAAATTTCATTTTCCATCGACTTTCCTTTTCCGCGTGAATTTCCCTTTCTGCGTCTGCCCTTCTAATTCTACTCCTCCGCCGCTCCCTCCAGCTAAGGAAATAAGATTGAAGGAATATTTCTCTGCCTCCAGTATACTAAAATCCCCCCCAACAACAAAGGAAATCGAAAACTCTTCCTTTTCCAGTTTGCCTCAAGCAAAGGAAATTCAAAAGTTCCTTCCCACAGCCACGGAATCAAATCAGAAATCAAAGAATCCTTTCTGATTTTCTCCTCCACTCCAGGCTGCAACCAAAATTTCCTTTTCTGGCATCCTCGACTTCGCCTGCCGCAGAAGGAAGCCTCACCAAACTCCTTTTCCCAGAACCGCTACTGTCATCACATGTTTTGCGTCGATCGCGAACTCTGAATTGTGTGCCACACGAATTTCAACGAAACCTTCGCGACTCGCAGTTCCGAACTGCTCTATTGAATCACTTCTGCCACGAACTCCTGTATCTGAAGCCCTCCTCTACATGCGAATTTCGTTGAAACTCGTCGTCGAACCCTGCTTCGTGAATTGCTCGTAATCCGTCACCGGATCCTTCTTCAGTCACAGGGGGAAGAAGCCCTGCAGAATGTCGCACCCTACAGAATGATGCGATTCACGAAAAAGAAGCCCACGCCGAGCTTCGTCGAAGCCAAATCGTCGAATCCTCTACGTTGAAATTCTCGTCCGACCGAACTCCTCTGCGGCGAATCCGAACTACGACAAACCTTTTCTAAATCCTTCCCTAGCCGCCAATCTCCTCTGTCAAAACCATCTTTACTCCTGCGCCGCAGAAATTTTTCTTCCCTACCCTAGAACCTCGCTCTGATACCACTTGTTGAGAAATTAGGGCGAAGAAAAATAGGAATCAACACAAATCCAGAAGAACACACAGAGATTTACGAGGTTCGACAAAGATGCCTACATCCTCTGGAGCAGAGCGGCGACTTTCTTCTCAATATTCAGAAAATAGTACATAATAAAATATTCAAAATTTTGGAGACTCGGTGGCTCACCTAGGGTTACAAACAAGACCTATATATAACTCTAAAGTAAAATATGTAATTACTTAAATTACCTCTGTACCAAATCACGGGGTGTTGCCCCCGCACCCCCAACCCACATAATGAAACTCTCCCGATTGGACAGATCCTTCAGCTCCACTCCGCTCCAGCATCTGTCACATTTATGATATATGAGCTATACCTAACGATGACAAAAGGATCAATACACTTTATGAGCTTTGAAAACCAATATAAGAAAACCAAAACATCCTCAAACTAGGCCTACACACCTAACTGGTTGAACTGAGCCCACCAGCTGAAGTGGTCGAGCTGAGCCTGCCTGCCAAAGTGGTCGATTTAGCCTAGGAAAAAACAACTACCAGAGAAGAGAATCATTGCATACAATACGTCCATCCTAATTTAAAGCACCATCTGACATCCACGTTATGATCATTTCATTGAGACGCCATGGACAACAGTAGGACTGCACAGAGGCAGGGGGCCCCCAAAAGCTTGATCATATGATTCGAGCCCTCTCTCCATAGAACCAAAAAACCCTTCCACCAAATCATTCTTCCATTCCCCCAAGATTTAGAGGAGAAATCAAACACTCAAATTCTAGCGACACATCGACCACCTTCTTCCACACCTTCCTCCGAAATACAAAATCTCTCCAGATTCTATGAGCTCAAGAACAACACCGAATCCTGCATACTAAAAGGACTCTACACACTCACACAATATTTTTTTCCTTTTTAAAATATAATCAACTCCCTTTAGAACATTTATGATTGCCTATTTTACTATGAAACCAAAATTTGGAACCCTTCCCTGCATATACTGGTCTTCTCCTTAATTGCTTTCCATTTCCAGAAATTCAGAAATAATGCTTTATTATATTTTTTTGATTTTTCATAAGAAGGTTATTGTGTACCTTAGCCTGCCTTCCTAACTCAACTCTAACCAAATGCTTACTTGTGATTTTTCATAATATTGTCATTTTCTTTAGTTTTTAATTATTGCAAGATTTAAATACATACCACTCAATTTTTATCTAACACCTAAACTACAATATTTACACACTTTCCACCTTATTTGTGATGGAAAGGTGACAATTTAGAAGTTAAAATGGTGGTGTTTTTTATGTGATATGAACTATTTCGGGGATAGAAATATAAAATGCAAAATTAAGTGTTAGAAATGTAAATACATAAGAATTTAGTGGTATGTATGTAAATGCCCTTTATTTTTATTTTATTTTTTAATTTGGTGTAAACTTTTTTGTGTAAATTATGCAAGTATTTGACCTTTTTATAAAAAAAATTGCAGGTCATTGTTAGTTCTTTTTTATTTTAACTTTAATTTCTATGTGTGCGTGTGCGTGTGTGTGTGTCGTCAAAAAAAAAATTGTCGGAGGCTATGATAAGTAGGTTGTCAAAAAAGCGCGTTGTTCGCGAACAATTCATGTTCAGTTCATCAATGAGTTCGTGTTCGATTCGTTCGATAAGTAAACGAGACGAACGTGAACAATTTTTTTTTTGTTCGATTAATTAAACGAATCAAACACGAACAGTGATACGCTTGGTCGTGTTTGAATTGTTATTGTTCGAAATATAGAATAATTTAAAATAATTATATATATATATATATATATAATATGATATTTTGAAAAATTAAATTTAATAAATTATAATATATAATAAATTAATAATAATAATAATATATTAATTTACTATATTAGTAATATACTAATATAGATATTATATATTTATACAATATAAGTTATATAATTAATATAATATTATATATTTATATATTTATATATTTATATTTTTTAATATTAGGGATGTCAAACTTGCTCGTTGTTCGCGAAGAGCACGTGCTCGGCTCGTTCATTAAGAAATGAACAGTTGCTTCACGAACAATTTCGAACACGAGTTTATTTCAAACAAACTAAATTTCAAATGAACCAAGCATGAACACAAGCTCTGTTCGTTCGTGTTCGTGTTCGGTTTGTTTACACCCCTAATGATAGGAGCTTCGGCTATCTGTCTTGCGTCTATAATTGGAATACCACACTCTACACTCATGGAGAATCGAACTCCAGACCGGAGTAGACTTGCAACATGACAAACAGATGTCCAACCAACTGATCTGAGTACGCAGTGCATANCTAAAGTGCATAGGTGCGGCAGGGAAATTTTAGTTTGTAAATAAATATGGCTCGTGGGACCCACGGATATGGTCAGATGGCTATTAGGTCGGGTTGTCATCAAGTCGAATGGCAGTCAGGTCAGGCTATTATCAAGCCAAACATTCGTTGGGTCCGGCGGTCGTCAGGGCGGGCGGCTACTTGTTGAGAGTCAACATCAACCACTCTGAAACTAGAGGATCCATTTCACTTTTTTAGTATATCCAAGTTGGAAGGAGTCAGGTTCATCTGAGTGGATCTGGTAAGATGTATTCTTCTAGGAGTGATCTACCATTTATCCGTTTGAGACAATATCTTCTTAGTACACTGGGGTTGGTCGGCTGGGTGTGTGGTCCTGAGTTAACCATGGTATGTTCTGTGGGGCCATGTCGCCTCCTATACCATTCGTGAGACATCTTTGAGATTCGTGTTGACATATTTTTATGCACATATTAAACTTTTCTGATTCTCTTGCTCCTTAATAATGACATCTGTGATAAAGTCAAATGAATCTAGATTTTGAAACAAGTTTGTGATATTCATGACAATTTAATATGCAATAATTGATTAATTCTTGATTTGCATGCTAAAGTCATTATAAATGTGATGTGAAAACTTGTCTTTCAGGCGTTCTTTCATATTTATCTTCCATCTCCTTGGTGGTGTTGAGCGTGAAGGGTGGAACATTTTCATATTCATCTTTCATCTCCTAGCGAAGGGCGACTTCCCCGTGAAGAAACATCGTATGATGGGAGAGGGCCGTCAGGACGACAAGTTGACAGGTTGAACAATCCATCCTCCAAGTCTTCTCGAGCTGAGGGAAGAACAGGTTCATGAGCCTGCCTTCAAGCTGTTATGTCCAAAGGACCAGGCGACAAGTGAACAAGGGATTGTTCCTGACCCTTCCAGAGTGAACACCTCTTAACCATTGTGAGAAAATTAGAACCAAACATAGTTGAACGATCAAATTAAAAGCTAAACTTTGTAGTCATTGGGAACTTACTCCATAAATCATCCACCACTTCTTTTCATTTATAATAGCTCTACAAGCTATAAAGTCATAATCAACGAAAGCACCACTAAATCTAAAGAAATTTGCAAACTCCAAGTTTAGCTGTTTATCTTTCTTCAATTTTCGAGAAAATTCTCTTTAAGTACTTATTTATCTCAATTTCTATATCCATATATGTATGTGGAGTAACACAATTTGTAGCTTCACTTATCCAAGTATGACTGTCATTTTTTGTGAGCATACTAAGGTCACTAAACTTGATAGTGTTGCCTTATCTTTAACCATTTATATGAGCTCGACCAACCTCGCTTTCAAATCTTCTATCAACAAGAGAGGAGGTCTTGCCACTTTCACTAATGTTTTGAGCAAAAGAGCATCAGTTGAAGAATTCATAGAAATAATAATTTGAATTTAAAAGAAGAAAATAAAAAAACACACTAAGCAGCACATTCTTCAAGTACATCACATTAATTTTCATTCCTTTAAGAAATTTATGTCTGAAATGCTCCAGTGGGGATAACTCCAACACTTCTGATGCTCCCTCTTTCATATAAGGTTGAGGCTAGGAGGGGATCTTTCAACCTCCATCAATTCAAACAAAATAGAACTTCTTCCTCCAACCTTGAATGTTATTTTCAAGAACAATCATACTCATCGAGATGGATGAGAATATTATCTTCCTGTTGGAATACACTTTGGGTTGAAGAAGGGTCCTAAAGAGCTTCACAGACTAGAACAAATTATGAACTACAGGAACATGATCGAAGCCATTACAACCACAATCGAGTTGGGATGGATCTGAGCGATCACCAATCTTAGAACCTCCTTCAGTACCTTGCGTAGAGGACATTGAAGGTTTAGTCTAAGCTGGTCAAGGTAGCAGCATATCTCAACCTTAAGGGTTATCAACTTGTAAAAAATGAATGTCTGCGCACCGTTCATGGTGGAAGTTTTCAACTCCAACCCAGTCGCAAAATCACTGTCCAAGAATTACCACCTATTCTTCTTTATCAAGAAGAGGACCTCCAAGTTATGAGAATAACTCTTACTAGAAACTATGGTTACAAGAGAAAAGAGAATGATGGAGAGGAAAAAAGAAAGAAAGTAAAAATTTTGAAGACCTCTCAAAGAATGTACAAGAAACAATAAAAAGTAGTCATAAATCAAATTGCTCCGCACATTTTATTTAAACCTAGGGGCAAAAGTGAAAATACACCAAAGATCATAATAGGTGATGGTCATAGTATTGTGTGTGCATCAAACATTCCCATCAAAGGAGTAAGTAAATAATTAGTAAAAAGGGGTGGCACATCCCACATGATTGTGAGGGCAAAACAAATTTTCAAATTTAAAAAAAGAACCCAATGAAGGAAGGAAAAAAACAAACAAACCTCCCAAAAATGAGATATTATTCATGAAAAGTAGCTCAACAATAAGTATATCCTAGAAGAATCCTAAAGTTTTAATTAAGAATATATCAATAAATAGATAAAAACACAAATTGATATAATAAAATGTATATCTCATGCTTATGAATAGTGTTGGGTGCCTTGCCCTTCCTTGCAAACCTCAAAGTTGTTGCATTATCGAATACATACTTTGACTGTGTTCTAGCCAATGCCTTGCTATCAATCTGTGATCCCTTTGAAAGCCTAGCCAACAAGGAGGAAACACCACTTTTCTCCAAACTAGACACCATCGTCTAGGAAGAAGCTATCATGAAAGAGTGAAGCAGTAGCACTCAAAGAGAATAATAAAAAAAACATAAAAGGCAACAAGGACTTCATATCCCTCTCTAAAGAGTAAAACATACATTCAAACACAAACAAAATGCTAAGAGACATTAATATCAAATGAGTTATAGACTATTGTTTATAACAAAAAGTAACAAAAAAAAACCATGCGGTTGAAAAAAGCTTCATAAGAAAAAATTAATAACCGTCATACAATTTGCACACATTTTTTATTCAAAATTCATAACAAGTATAGACTAGAAACCGATTACAAGTTGGAAAATGTGACAAAAGACTATTACATTACAATAATACTTAATTATTAATAAAAGTAAAGTAATTTATTATTATTAACACCATCCAAAGTTATGACCTCTAACTGAAGTAGAGGCCAAAGAACTAACCAAACGCAAGACAAAAAACTATCTGAATTAATTGATTCAAGACACTGTCGAAGGAAAGCTAATTATATTTCCATCACCTCTGACTTTTCTTGAGCATCAACAACGCTTTTCTCCAACTTCACCTCCCACTTGACAACCCATTTAATAAATTTCAAATCATTTGTTCCTTCTCTAGCCTCAAGATCGACGATACAATCTCTGGCACCGAAGAAGTTTTGCTCCATCACAACTAAACACTCCCTCTGGTTATCATGCTCCATAAGTGGACTACCTCCAATCACGTGAAATACTAGCCACTAACCCTATGAAAGTGTTGAATTTTTCAATCGGTGTGGACATCACTTCGGGACCAGAATGGAATCCCCCTCGGATACTTAGCTTATAAGCATCACGATCAACCTAAAATAATATTGGCATAAAAAACGTAGTTCAGGGCCCTCCATATTCCTCTCATATGGCGTCTCTACAAGCAGCAAGAGATCGTACTCATCAAGAAAAAGTCTCAATATAATAATAGCACTACATTACCTTTGTGAAGTAGATTAGCTCAACCTTGGTCTAAGATTCCACCCTACTCGACACAATCTTCTTAAAGGTCATCTTCAGTTGCAGAAAGATCCTCAAAGGTAGTTGTCGAAATTGCTCAATGACCAACAAATATATCTACACTTCAACAAAATATAAGAATGCATGTGCAAACTCATCATTCCAAAACGTTGGAATTAAGAAGAGCAACACACTTACCACCAAAGCCCAATTCAAGAAAGTCGTGAGACCGGACTCTCTTTGTTCTCTGAACAAATCATATGACTGACATTTCGTCGAATTATTCAAATCAAGAGAAATCCTCCCTGACGGATAAATCTTAGAAGGAACCATCATTATCCTACTATCTAAGGAAGCTTCCTTCGGTCCTTCCACAAGTGGACCTGGAGCATCTACTTTCTTTCTTCACAGTACTTCATTCCTCATAAAACTTACTCCTCTTTCACAATTCTTCCTCCACATATTGATTGACCATCTGCCCTTTGTGAAAAATACTATCCAAAAAGCATTTTCTTGAAATTTTCATCTTAACAATAGTTGCCTTACTCATCATGAGATGTTGGAGATGAAAAAATTTCAGAACAATCTTTTTTTTCAAAATGGAAGCTTACGACTCCCACACAACACTTTCATAAAACTAGAAGGGAGTGAACATTTAAAAAGATTAAATGCACCATAATTAATGTTATATTTAATACCCTGTCTTTTTTTTTACAACAAAAACTTTGTGGCAACAAACATTCAAATACACATTTACATGTCTGTTATGACATGATATGACACTTATTCTCTGATAAAAGGAAGTCACAAATGCCTCACAAGTGTCATCTAGAGCAGGTTAGTCTCAAGTCCTCTTACTAATTTAATTTTCTAACTCATAACTGGTTTTACTAGAAAAAAAACTAGCTCTAGTTGTAAAAGAACTCAACAAATGAACCTCTCTCATTCAAGAGTGTAAGTCCAACAGATCTCAACAGGTAGAAATAAAATTTCAAAATGACTCCTTCGCGTACCAGGTCGAGGCCCCTGAAGACAAAATTACTGGCACACATCAAGATTTTTATGTGACTATTCCCTGTAGGTGTAGCACTAAGTTTTCCTAGGCGATAGCTAATCTTGCCTCGATGATGAGTGTAAATTGTCTAACTCCTCGTAGGTGTAGCCTAAGTGTCCCCATAACAAGGAAAGTCTAATTTTGTATCATATTTTTTTCTTGCCTCAAAGACCATTAGACCGAGCTATAAATCACTACAACTATGGACTACTCTCGCAGTCATGCAAAATAAAAATTCTTCATTCCCTCGTTCTTCACATACCCGCTAATTGAAGAGCCAAGAAAAATAGGAAACAAAATGTATACTTATATGACCATTTACTTAAATGTAAATCTCTGTGTCTCTGATACCACTTGTTGAGAAATTAGTGTGAAGAAAAATAGGAATGACACAAATCTAGAAGAACACACAGAGATTTACGAGGTTTGACAAAGATGCCTACATCCTTGGGGGCAGAGCGGCGACTTCCTTTTTAATATTCAGAAAAGAGTACATAATACAAGATTCAAAATTTCAGAGTCTCAGGGACTTAGAGGCTCACCTAGGGTTACAAACATGACCTATATATAACCCTAAAGTAAAATATGTAATTACTTAAATTACCATTGTACCAAACCGCAGGGTGTTGCCCCCGCACCTCCAACCCACATAATGAAACTCCCCTGATTAGACAGATCTTTCCGCTCCACTCCTATCATGGGTTTCGCTTCGCTCCAGCATCTGTCCCATTTATGTTATATGAGTCATACCTAACAAATCTCCACCTTGGCGAATATTCAGCTCTTTAAGAGAAATATATATACCCAACAAATCTTTAGCTTTGCGAGTATCTAGCCTCTTAGAAGAAATGCATATGCCTAACAAATATCTATCTTGGCGAATATCCAACCTCTTAAGAGAAATACATATGCCTAACAAATCGCCACCTTGGTGAATATCCAGCCCCTTAGGAGAAAATACATCAAGGAGTTTCTTATGCACCAATGTGGGTTGGGCCACAAATCTTTTTAAATAATCCCTTAATTAAGTTTCACATAAAAATGATCTTTCCTTAATTAAATTTTCCTTAATTAAACTTTCCCAGAAATCATTTTTTTAAACTTCCAAGAAAAGCTCTGTCTCCGCTTTCCAGAAAAGCTCATTTTTTCCTTCTAGAAAAGCTCTGCTTTCCTTCTAAGAAAAGCTACGTAATCGCTTTCCAAAAAATCTTCTTTTTCCTTCTAGAAAAGCTCTGTTTTCCTTCTCAGAAAAGCATTGCCTCTGCTTTCCTTCCAGAAAAGCTCCGACTTTCAGAAAAGCTCTGCTTTCCTTCTCAGAAAAGCTCTGCCTCCGCTTTCCTTCCCAGAAAAGCTCCGCCTCTGCTTTCTTCCCAGAAAGAAATCTTTCATTTCCCGAGTGCAACCGCAGATTCCCTTTCCTTGCCTTTCCCGAGTCCTG
Source organism: Phalaenopsis aphrodite (assembly GCA_003013225.1). Classification (NCBI taxonomy): domain Eukaryota; kingdom Viridiplantae; phylum Streptophyta; class Magnoliopsida; order Asparagales; family Orchidaceae; genus Phalaenopsis; species Phalaenopsis aphrodite. The sequence goes on from NEWO01000176.1 coordinate 346,539, forward strand.
GAATATCTCCAGAATATCTCCGTGCTAAATTTCATTTTCCATCGACTTTCCTTTTC
>NEWO01000176.1:351163-391157 GCA_003013225.1 Phalaenopsis aphrodite
TATATATATATATATATATATATATATATATATATATATATATATATATATATATATATATATATATATATATATATATATATATATAACAAAATGAAATTCTTCACCATCTTAATTTTTAATGTTAATTATCATCTATTTTAAATATTTTTTTAAAGTTGAGAAATTGAATTATAATTCTAAGTATCTTATATTTATATCTTACTAATAAATTATATTAAAATACCTTGATAAATATACTTAAAAGGTGGTAATTAAAGGAAGGATATTAGAAATTAAAATAAGATGGTTAAGTTTAAAGCCACCTTGGAAGGTGAAAATGTCATTTTCCACAAATTTTCAAACTAAGGACCTTCATGCAAACACTAAGAGCAAGAAAATCATCAAATTTTCACACTAGAAGGACTAAAAGGATCAAATTATTGAAAGTTATATATGGGTCATTTACACAAATGCCACCCAATTCCTATATAATTACAAATCTAACACCTATATTTTGCTTTTTTTTTTTTACATATATACCACTCAAATCTTTCATCTCACATAAAAAAATACCGCTTTTTAACTTTTAAAAATGAAATATACAATTTTATATATAAATAATTGATATACATATGAAAGTAAAAAATTAAAGTTTAGGCTTTTGATACATATGTAAATACATAAGAATTGAGTAGTATTTATGTATATCTTACTTTATTTATTTATTTTTGACTAAGTTCTAAGAGAAGCATGAGTTTAGGGTCCGTTTATGGCAGCTTATTTGGTGCGGTGACGTTTTGAAAAAGCAGAAGACATGTTTGGGTAAACTGCGTTTTGACAGCTTATGCGTTTTCAAAATGCTGAAACAGTGTTTTTACATCGCAACTATCTAAATGCGGTGACAACTTTCTAGCAGCGGTATGTTTTTCCAAAAAAATAAAAATTTGTAAAAAAAACATTAAATAATTCGTTTGACAAAATCAAATATTTACATTATATATCTAAAACAAAATCCCAAGGCTTGTTTTGTGAAAAAAGATTTAAGAAATAAAATTACAAAATAATTACAAGCAAACACCTTAATTTCAATCAATATAGAGAATTATTTAATTTATAGTATGCCCCATTAAATTTTCAAGGCTAAATTTTAAAATGTAAGAGTCCTAATTGTTTTTTTAATAGGGGCTTAATTAAAAAAAAGGATTAAAAATGTCTATTAGTGGAATGAAGGCATAGTTAAAAATGTCTTTAATACTTATACATCTTTATTTAATTCAAGTATAATTAATATAAGTAAATTAAAAATAATTTTAAATCAAGTTTGAATAAAATTTTTAAATTAAAATGAAGTAAAATTTAAACTATATGCCAAAATTCATTAACATTGGCTTCTCAAATGCTAGACTGAAAACATATGATTCCCACTTTGAATGAAACGTGATATGCGATCAACAAATTCCCATCATCCGACATGAATCTCGAGAAATGGCATGACGCTTGAGATAATTTACAAAAATGTTGAAATCTTGCTAAAAAGTCATATTGAGCTTCGATATCGATAAACTTTTAGTCAAACTGACCGGGTCGACAAGACATACCCAATATTACTAACATTGGTTCAATCTGAGTCACATCAAGCTAAGATTAAGCCATTAAATCATATTTGAAAGCTTTGTGAGCATATTTGGAAGTTCAACTGAATGTCAAATCTGACGAGCTTATAATCGAATTGAGTCTCGATAAGAAGAATCCAACAAGCCCAAGATTGCTCAATTTTGACATTGTTAAGACACTCAAATGTCCATCAAATACCACAATCGACCGTCGTCGACCACCGCTAACTGTCGTCAATCCTCGTTGTCCGTTGTTGACCACCGTCTGTCGGCCTCCACATATATTTATCGGTAGTCATCCACTTCTTACAATAAGTTTATTTGTGTATCGACATTGGAACTCCAAAGAGTGTTCATCTATTTCCCTTATGCGGGACAAAAGACTGTACATGTATTATCCAGTTTTATAGTGGATTTCTTTAGTTTGGCTAAGCTTTATGATTTTTTCCCTTTTTTGGGTTTTCCACGTAAAAATTTCTGGTGTCATTACTTGTTATTTTATTTTTAATGGGGGTGTAATGAATTTTCGTACCAAACTATGACAATAATTTGTTACTCTACTACTGCAAATTTTCTTCCACGCACTAGTTTGACTCTGTATGTGGGAAATAAAGCATTTCCATCACTAAAATAATTGTAATAATTGTTGTATGGGTACCAAGCACGATGCTCGCAACAACATAACATCCCGCTCCATCACTCAATATTTTAAAAGACAGTCACGGAGCCAAAGTCATCAAGCCTCCACATCCTACTACTCCATAAGGCATTACCCCGTTGATGAAGGTGCCTTGGGTCATTTTCTGGAAGAAGAAGTACGTAGGATGGAGAACTCTCAAGGAGGAGTCTCAAAACGAGATCATTCATCTCCTAAGAGGGGAGCGACAAGCGCTACCCATCATAACTTATTACTACAAGTTCAAAATTCAACAAGAAATACCCCACTCAAAGGTTTCACTTTTATTGATGAAACCATTCCTCAATCGTACTTGAACTGGTCTTAGTAAAAGACCGGGTTCTTGCCCACGACGCCTGTCGCCCAAGCCGACCGAGGCAACTTCTAAAGAGTGGTGCTGGCGTCAAGAACATATCTTCTCTTCAGTTCCTTCACCTCATTTTCCGTCAAAAACAAAGAATTGACTCCCTTGATAGAACCAAAGAGGGTGGGAGAATATTTCAGAACTATCACAGAAAACAATAAAGAGTTGAAAGATGAAAAAAAAAGAAACTAAAGGCACAAAGAAAGAAAACAAAATGCGTAAAGTAGAAAAAAGCGACTCCTTACTCTATTTATAAGACAGGGGCATAAAACGAAGATTCACATAATGATAAGTGGCACAACAAACATTTCTTTTCAAATTTATTTAAGTGACAATTTATTGCAAATAGAGCAAGGGGCCTTATAAGCTGGTCCTCCAAGGCCTCAACCAGGACATACTCACTCTGACTCAAACTACAAAGAAACGTATTCCCACCTAACCTAATAATATCTATCTGATCAACCTCACGATGGAACTTACCCAGATCAGATAATTGACGAAGCGCCTTTAGCTTGCACAGCACCTACTCCAACCCTCCTCGAAGGGAGACTAGCTCCGTCTTCATAGCTGTCATCTCTACATCCAGGGGAGCAGACAACTCTTGCACATGGCCTGCGATCAGGCCTCTGCTTGTTACCTCCGAAGGACCAACCGGTTTCGCCAGTGATCCAACCTCACCTCCCCTCAGCTCCACAGCTTCGAGGGATGGCAGTCTCCATGTCAGGTGTCTTTGTCAAGGGTTTTCCGTGGGTAAACAGTCAGATGGTTGATGCCCCGCTGGAGCATCCAACGACAGGAGCTTGGTGTACTTGGCTTGAAGACTAGCCACCACAGCGGGTCCAAACTCCGTGGTGAGCTTTGGGGGTTGGCTTCCTCACCACCCTCTAACCCAATCAACTCATTTGCATCCAATTTAATGTTACGAGGCCATAAAAAAAATTATTATTATTATTAATGGGGTTCATCACATACCCTAAATCTACCCATTTCCGATATGACCTTAGAAATGTTTTCTCTCCCTTGCGATAAAGTACCTTCATCATTATGAGGTAGAAGCTGAAGCGGGCTGATGGTTGTCACTCCCTCCATCTCCTTTTCATCTATCACAACCTTTGCATCAGTCGTGTCTCACAGACCCTCAACAATCGTGTTTAAATCAAGCTTAAATGCTAGAGTTTCCTGGCGACTGTACCTTGATGAGCCGACCACATCGATCAAAGCAGGTTTGGTCAATAAGTGTTTTTCTTTCTTCATAATTATCTTCCTCTTTGCATGAGGAGGAACTCAAAAGTCGGCCTTCGCCCGCCTTTAAGGATCCACAACGTTCTGGCTCGAACTATCAGTCATAATGCTCTTTGGTTACACAAGGAGGAGCTAACGACAAATGATGTAAGCTCAGTTCATGCCTACTTTTGTAGCGCACTTGGCACATAACGCCAAAGAAAGGCAATTGTTCAATTAATTCATGATTTTAATGTCAATTATTGTTTATTAGTTTCTTTGTGCTTATCATAACTGTCAAGGAGTAGGAAAACTCAAGAAACTAATATATATGCACCAAAACCATTGATACGAATTTCAAAGCAATCAAGCGACTCAGAACGATGGTTGGACAATCAAGGCATTAGGCTACAGGAACATGATCCCAGCAGTTATCCAATGAGTGATAACTCTGTCGGAGCCAATCGACATACTATGATGAGGGAGTTAGTCGAGAGACAACACCTATAGTCCCAGACCGTCTTAACTCCTCATGAGGGGCACCTGACTGTTGTCCGTCGACCGGCCGACTTTTTACTTCAGCAAGCCCGATCATAACCCGGTCGGTCGCCTCGACCTTCAAATCGAACTTAAGCGCGTCGAACAGCTGGTTAACACCATATTTGCATCAAATTGTAATACAAATATGGTAGTAAATCATCACAATTAAATTGTATTAAAGATAATTTTCATAACTATTCCTTTATTTCTATAACTGTACAAATATGACCCTATAAATAGAGGGCAAGAAGACGAATAAAAGGACCGCTTCCCATTTCTCTATAGGGATTTCCTCAATCACTCTTTCTCATCCTCCTTCGCTCGACCTAACTCTCGAGATGTATTTTCACAAAGGACAGTTTCAGATTCAACACACACACACACACACATAGTACCTGAAATATTGTTAATTATAAAATCTAGCACTCATGTGACATTATTGAACATTAAGAGTTTGATAAAAATGAAAAATATGGGTTCGGGTTTTATCATGACTTTTGATATTTGATTGCAATTTGAAAAATGGATGAAAAGAGAGCGCTACATTTGTCGATAAAATGTTTCAGATGTTAAGGATTCATAGTTAAGAGAAGGACACATAGTAATTATATGTTTTTGAAGAAGACTTTGATCATTGTAACTTTAAATATCTCAACTTGGCGGTGTTTGATAGCTAACTATTTATCAGATTTAACAATAGATTTAACTTAATTCCAGACGAGCGTCATAAGTAAAAAAATTCTACCGCTCCGTTAAATCCAATTTTTCCGCATTTAGTCATCTTCTTCTTGCATTCAATCATTTTTACGATGTAAACCCAAATTTAGTAAATGTGACTGTGAGTTGAATTTATTCCGCCATTGCTCCGAAATTCTCCGCTATGAATGTGAGTTTGATAATTCTAGATTTGTCGGATTTGATAAATCTAAATTATCATATTCGATATTACGTTCCGACACTGCACATCCGGACGGCTAACCGCCGGGCACCGTCGTGTATGGCGATGTGGCGCCCGGCGGCTGGCTGTCCGGACGTGCGTTATCCGAACGTAAAATTTTCTCTACAATTAGTAAAATGAATGTAGAAAGTTTTACATGTAAAATTCATTGTAAAAGAAAAGATAAACACAAACTACCTATTTAAGAACTTTTACAAATTGGATAAATAAACTATAAAGATCCAGGATCTTATTCAAAGAAAATATGACATGAAAGTTAGATTCGAATTCCGTTAATTTAATTTTATAGAAATCATATTCAAATTTTATTTTCAATCTATTATACTTTACGTGATTGTGAAATGGTCACCCAATAAAAATACAATTTTTCGATCCCCCATTCAACTATATATATATAAGGGTGTAAACTAGCCGAACATGAGCGAGCTCAGGCTCAACTCGTGTTTCGTTTATTAAAAATTTTCATTATTCATGTTCGACTCATTTATATTTCAAATACAAAATATATGTTTGTGCTTAACATATTTGCTTAGCGACCGAACACAAGCTATTTGCTAACAAAGAAAAGTTTTGGCAACCCTAATCATGCAGCCATAGGATCTCAAGTGTTAGGGCAATATTTAAATCTTATTGTTTATATTAAAATATCATTTAAATATAATTTAATATATTTTTATACTATTTTTTAATTAATAATTTTATATGATTATAAATCTTCTTAGCCTTATTGTCAATTAATATATATATATATATATATATATATATATATATATATATATATATATATATATATATATATATATATATATATATATGGCTTATTTATATATCAAGCATAAGAAAGTGTTTGTGTGCAGCTCGTTAACTTAACTAACGAAACAGATATGAATTTTTTATCGAGCTGAACACGAGCTACTCGTGCACAACGAGCAGTTTTGACAGCCCTACATATATAGATATAATAAAGAACATTTACATGCCGAAAAGTAAAATTTAAGTGTCTAAGGAAAACCATAAGAATTGGGGGGCATCTTTGCAAATGCAATTAATAATGATGATAATAAATTAATAATAATTGGTACACGGCCTAGATTCTCTCCCTCCGTATAAAAGTGGGGTATCGGAAGTGAGCCACTCCATTCAACGGCGTGCCGTTCAATATGCATTACCGTGTCTTAAACGCGTTTAAGACTGTTGTCATTTTTTTTAGTAATGGCTTAGTCTTGTAATTAGTATCGTGTTATTAATGAAATGACCAAGTCTGCAATAGTGCTAGATAAAAAAATCATTATAATGAACTACATAAATTTGTGATGGTGGAGTGATAATTTAACATCTCAGTATTATATGGAATACCCAACACACACACGCACACAATGAAAATAAATTGGAGATATTATAAATTGTACCAAATATAATATTTATCTGTATACAATATACAAAAAGATTTTTTTTATATTTTGAATGTGGTACTCGAGAGTGGTTGTCTTTGAAGTTATCATCGGGTCTTTATTCTACTACATTTTCATGTACTTCGTGTTGGATGGAGCCCGGTTTGATTCGTCTGATCCCGTCATCCCATTCTGTCGCGACCCGACTCCCGCTCACGATTGTGGAAAGTCGCGACTCCTGCTGTTCGCGAACCGCTCCAGCTTCCTCTGACGTTTCATGAATCAACGCGGCCCTGCTCCTTTAAGTCGCGAATAGTAGCATCCTCTCTTCCTCTAGAGTGTGATCAACTGCACAGCCTTTTTGTGCTTTTCTTTGAGCTTCCTTGAGATAGAGGAAGAGAAGTGCAAGCAGTAGCTCCTTGCGGCACAAAGAAGAAGAAGAAGATTGTTCTCTCGTGGCTTCTTCTTGGTGGCTTGTGGCAGAAGAGAAATTGAATTTATTTTTCTTGTAAGTTTATCTTCTTCGGTGTATCTCGGTGCAAAGAGAGAAGAAGAGAGAACAATGAAGTGAGAGATCCCTCTTGTAAGTCGAGACGATCGAATGATGTAAATTTCTCAAGTAGTAAAATCCTCTGCAAACGTAGGCAATTTGTCGAACCACGTAAATCTGTGTTCCGCTGTGTTACTGTTTTCTGGTGTGAATTTTCTTGTTCTATTTTTCCATTTCATAAAAAAATTGTTCTATTTATTCTATATATATACCACAATAACTGATATCAGAGCAATGTTTGGATCTGAGGAAGAACGATGACTCTAGATGAAGTGAAGGTTACAGGGATTAAGAAATTTGACGACACAGATTTTTGTTACTGAAGGATGCATGAGAAGAAACCTCATCTTCCGTTATTGGGGAAAATGCCTGAAAGGAAGGATGAGACTAAATGGAATTTGTTGGATCGACAAGTTCTGGTGGTTATTTGATTGACCCTATCGAGATCCATTGCACACAACGTCGTCAAAGAGATGACAACTGCATATCTCATGGCAACCTTATCAGGTATATATAAAAAGTCATCGGCGAATAACAATGTGTACTTGATGAAGAAGTTATTCAATTTGAAGATGAAAGAAAGTGTTTCTGTTGCTCAACATCTAAATGATTTCAAAACTATCACAAATCAATTTCAACAATTGTGGTCAGTTGAAATTGATTTTGATGATGAGATACGTGCGTTGATATTGTTGGCATCATTGCCAAATAGTTGGGAAGTCATGAGGATGACAGTTAGCAGTTCTGCAGGTAAATCTACACTGAAATGTGATGATATTCGTGATTTGACTTTGGCTGAGGAGGTGTGCAGGAAAGATTCTGGTGATATCTCAGGTTCAAGTTTGACATTGAATGTTGATTTCAGTGGGAGATGACAGGACATGAACTCAAATAGAGGGAGATCAAAATCAAAGTCTGGTAAGTAGGCAACGTGCTGGAATTGTGGCAAGGTTGGCCACATAAAGAGGAACTGCAGAAATCTCAAGAAGATGGCGAATGATAGCGCAAATGTGGTATCTGAAGAAGTACATGGTGTATTATTGTTGGCAGTTCATAGTTCTGTTTATGATGGAAGTGAAGAGGAGAGTTGATTTGGTGCACTCATTCCTATTGTTCCACAGACAGATGGTGGAGAACCACATAATAATGAAGAAATCTCGCAAGATGAATGTTCGAGCAAATAGGAGCTGACAGAACTTCCACGAGAGAAGAAGACATTACACAAAAAGTGGGTGTACTGGGTGAAGACTGAGCGTGATGGAAGTAAGAGGTACAGGACTAGACTTGTTGAAAAAGGCTTTCAGTAGAGGGAGGATATTGTTCATGCAGTGGGAGTTGTAAGTAGAGACAAGAGTAACCCAAGAAATAGCTTAGAGGTGCAAAACTATGTTGACCTTGCTGATAGTTGATTGGGGGTGTTACTTTTTATAAACTGAAGTTGTGAACATCTTTAGTTGTTCTTCTGGTGTGAAGACAGATGTTTTGAGTTGCAGAGGTGGATGATTCATGTTTGAAGAAAAGGGCTACCCCGTCAATGGAGGATGTTAGTTTGAGCAAGAAGACGTTGTAGTCTGTGTACCGGTCTCCAAGTGAGAGATTTATTGGATGGAGCTTAATCAGGTTCGCCCGATCCTGTTATCCCGTTCTATCGAGATCCGACTCCCGTTCACGATTGAGGAAAGACACAACTCCTGATGTTTGCGAATCGACGCCGCCCTGCTCCTTTAAGTCGCAAATAATAGCCTCCTCTCTTCCTCTGGAGTGTGATCAACTGCACGACCTTTTTGTGTCCTTCTTCGGGCTTCCTAGGGATAGAAAAAGAGAAGTGCAAGCTGTAGTTCCTTGCGACAGAAGGAAGAAGAAAGAAAAGGTAGAAGATTGTTTACCCTTTGCTTCTTCTTGGTGGCTTGTGACAGAAGAAAAATTCAGTTTATTTCTCTAGTAAGTTTATCTTCATCGGTGTATCTCAGTGTAGAGAGAGAAGAAGAGAGAGCAACGAAGTGAGAGATCCCTCTTGTAAATCGAGAAAATCAACTGGATTAAATTCCTCAAGTAGTAAAATCCTCTGCAACTCCGTGGACGTAGACAATTTGTCGAACCACATAAATCTTTGTGTTCCATTGTGTTACTGTTTTCTGGTGTGAATTTTCTTGTTCTATTTTTTTACTTCGTCAAAGATCGTTCTTCTATTTATTCTATATATATACCACAACATTTTGTTGTAGAGTATTTAGGATAATTCACTACCTAATAGAGTCCACTAACTAAGGCGAGCAAGGGGTGGTTGATGGTGGTCAACGGTGGTCAGTAGTTATGGAGGCCGAGAGTTATTGTGGGTGTGCAATCGAGAATAACACTAGAAATTGGCTCATTCTTCTATTTCTCTTTTCTTTTTTCCTACCCCTCCAAGTAAAGAGAGATGATCCATTTATAGGCCTTAGAGGAGAGAAAATTTAGTCATTTGTTGAATAACAATCTGATCGAAAGGCTTATGTTTGATCATAAGAAATTTTTTCATAATCTGATGGCCTTAATAATCTCGTAATCAAGGGAGCTTAGTGTCACACACCTCCATCTAAAGAAAGGGCTAGGAACATAATTTTTGTTATAATAAAGAATATTATAGAGAAGTCTTGAGAGAAGTAGAATAATCTAAGAGACTCTAGAAAATTCCATTGCATTCTAGGAATCTTAGAAGGAAATGCTTCAGGGAGGAATCAAGAAAAACCTAGAAAGCTCTATAATTATGGACATATGTAAAAGTGCAATGTAGAACTATCAAGCAGTTAGTCTTTTCTAATGTAATATAGAAAGTTCCTAAGGCTTGGGAGAGGACAATAAATTGGTGTGCCTCCCCCTCATTTGTATCCATCCAAGGTTTCTAAGCAACTAAAGTGCAATCTTCTATTCCTTAATGAATTGTTCCTCTCTTCAAAACTTTTTCCCTACTTCTTCCTATAAAGTATTTGGTGCTTAAAAGTCCAAGCGCTGTAATTCTTAGGCTAATCTAATACTAAGGAAGAGTGTTAAATCTGCATGAGAGACTTGAGAGTAGTTCTTCTTTGATAGTTGTCATGCATCTCAATCTCAAGAGATGATGCGCAACATCCTTTTTGCCATAAGAAATAATTTTCTATAGAAAACTAGAAAGAAAGAGAATAATTTAACAAACTCCAAAAGATTCCACTACATTCTAGAAAATGTTAGAAGAGGTGCTTCAAGGAGGAATCTAGGATAAACTAGAAAGCTCCTAAAAGAGCAATGTAGAACTATCTAGAAATTGGTCTTTTCTAATGTAATTTAGAAAGTTTCTAAGGCTTTAGGGAGAACTATAAATAGGAGTTCCTCTTCCTTATTTGTATCCATCTGAGGTTTCTAAGTAACCAAGTGTAATCTTCTATTCGTTAGTGAATTGTTCCTTTTCGTTAAAACACTCAGTTTGACCAAAAACATGTAAAATTTGGAGTTCATTGAACTCTCTCATCACCTATCCAAAGTCTTCAAAAGTGGTTCAACGACTTGTTCTGGGTCTGACATGGCTCATATTGAATTAATTTTGATATCATTGGGTCCATCATATCGAACCGGTCAGTTCGACAACGAGTTTGTTAAAATCAAAGCTCTGAATAATTTTTAGATTTAAATCACAATGGAATTTGCTAAAAAAAATGCTTTGAAATCTGTCCAAAATGCCTCGATATTCATGCCACATGGTAAATTTTGTTGATGACACATCAATATTACTTTTTTGAGGCATTTGCACACATACCACACAATTTTTATATATTTATATATTTAAGATCTAAACATTCTTATTTCCTAACATACCACTCAATTTTTTAACATCACATAAAAAAATACCATAATTACTATTTTTTAAAATAAATTACACTTTTTAAGCATAGGATCATGAGACCATGTGTTATAAATATAAATACAAAAAATTGGGTGCTAGATATGAGAATACATAAGAATTGTGTGGTATTATCTTATCACTTGAAATCCTTCCTAATTAATTGAATGAATAAATAATCATTGAATCACACATACTTAACAATCAAAACAAGTGTAACAATAGGAGCAATTCAATGACCTCAATAGCTTTTGATGTAATTTCAACTAAAATTACTATATTATTTCTCTACATTAAACATACTTGAGCCCAGAGAGAACTTAGATGGTTAAAAAAACCTCCAAATCCTTGTCTAACACTCAATATTGCTGGTCCCAACAAATAATTGTTGCTGTGCAGTCATTGTAGTCCAATTGTCATAAACTAGTCATCAGAGCTCGTCCACCATCATATTGGCACCATCACCTAACTACTATAACTCGTCCACTATCTCTTAACCACCAATGCCTAAGCATCAATGTTCAACCATCGTAATCTGATCAAACCATCATTAACCTCCATTACTTCTCTGGCATTCAATAACAATAGAAAAATCTTTTATTCTGTATGTTGTAATCTCATCTTCTTTAACTAGAGGGAATGACAAACCTCTATGATTTTATTTATATAATGGTTTGAATAAAATTTTAAAAAAATTAAATCAATTTGAGAGAGAGTTTAACCGTATTTTAACTTTACGAGTATCTTATCTAAACCATACTGAAACGTGATCTGAACCTTATGAACCATGATTTTAACATCACCATAGAAGAATCTGGAATCACAAATGGACTCGACCAAACCCTATTTGTGCATTGTTCGAACGAGGTTCAAGTTGGGTTCAAATAAAATTTGAAAAGGGTTTGAGGGATGATCAAATCATATTTGAATATTATTTGAATAAGGTTCAAGTAGAATTGAGATAATATATGAAATATGCCTCATGCAATGATTGAGATATATTCATATATGGTTTAGATAATATACTCACGAGCTTCAATTGCACTTCAAATAATATTTGATATAATGGAAACATGGTTCGATCAAGATTTGAATTATATCAAAAAATTTGATATTTACAAAATGTAGCGCTTGAGTGTTATTTTTGAATTGCTGAGTCGATGTATTTACGCGTGCTGCGATAAAATCATTGAAAATTTGATAAAAAAGAAACACATTAGTTGGGATTTTATCATGAAGTTTGATCGTTGAGTGAGAATTTAAAAAATGAAGGAAAGAGAGTGCTAGATATGTAAATAGATTGAGCATGATTTAAGTTAAATCAAATCCAATGATTTTTTTTGGATAAATAAATAAAGTGCATAAGATACATTGCAATTTACAAATCAAGCATCAAGATTGAACTATGAAATCAATGTATTTTTAAATGCCATCGTACAATCATAGTGAATTTGATTAAAATAAAAATTATGAGTTGAGGTTTTACATAATATTTGAGTGAGATTTTGAAAAATGGATGAACGGGAGCGCTTAATTTATAAATAACCAATTGTTTTAGGTGTTGTGTATAATCACATAGAAAATATTAGGTTAAGAGTCCTGATACAAAAATGCATCATTACTTTAATCACTGTTTGTCTACCACGTGCACACTTCAAGTCGTTTTAGTGAAAAAAAATTAAATAATTTAATAAAGGGTGGGGCCATCCTGTATTGGTGGCTAGCAGTGAAAAATTATTGCATACGGACACCGCATGCATCTCTGCATGCGGTGTCCGATCCTGATCGTAGATCACGGTAATCTATGGTCAGGATTATGTCCGTTTAAAAAAATAAAGGTGGGGCCCACCTAAATACATCAGCACCGTAAATCAGGTGATTTACAATCCGGATCGGACACAGCACGCAGCTGAGTCAGCTACATGGGTGTCCGATCCATATGGAATATTTTTTCCGAGGGGAGCACCCATGCATTTTTTGCATTAGGAGTCCTCTTTATTTGATAAATCTGAATTTGCAGAATTTAATAAATCTAATGTAAAGTTAAATACTGTTTGCAGCCAACCGCCCTTTAGCTCTCAAGGGAAGCGGGCAAACTGTGTGCAGCAAATGGCCGAGGGAGGAGGAGAGGAGCTAAGGCTTGACGGAACTCCGACATGGATCGTCGCCGTTGTTTGCACAATCATTGTGTGCATCTCCCTTTTCTTCGAGCGATTCCTCCATCGCCTTGGCAAGGTATTGATTTGATCGGCTCCTCAGACATCTATTACTCTGATGAATTTCTAATGACCTCATATTGGCAGCGATTCATGCGCAAGAACCAGAAACCCCTCTTCCAGGCCCTCCAGAAGATGAAAGAAGGCAAGTAACCCTCACCATTGAAATGCTTCTTCTTCTGCTTCTGTATGGATGCTGAGATTGAGAGTTCTAGGGCTTTGCAGAGCTGATGTTGATGGGATTCATTTCGCTGCTATTGGTGGTATTCCAAGGAGCGATTCAGAAGATTTGTATCCCTGAGAGTTTTACTCATCACATGCGGCCCTGCAAGAGCGAAGATCTCGCCGGCGAGGGGAGCGGCGGCGAAGCCCGCGGAACCGCCCACTACACCTCCGATTTTTTCGCCGGCGTTCTTGGAGGCGGCCGGAGGCTTCTCGCCGGCGGAGGTTCTGGTACCGAGCTTCAGCATTGTGCTAGAAAGGCAAGTTCAATCCTGTTCATACATGTTTTCCTTTTCAATTTTCATTCTGCTTGGACGAATGCTTCCTTTGGATTGAAGGAAATATAATTACAATAATTAATTTTAAATATGTAATTTTCTTATCTCAAAATTTTAACCCTCTTGCACATTCACAAATTCTGTATTCTTGATATTGATTGTTCTTTTTAATCTGAAAAACTGCGGGGAAAATTAATTATGGTATATTTATTGAATTTCTTGTGAACTATATCAAATTTTTTTGATATTCTGTTTTGCGAAATAATATAAAAATTTATGTAAATAATATGATTGAATACTAAAAGCTTCTAATTCCAGATTCCGTGTTCAACACTGTAACAATATTCGGGTTAAAAAAATAGCTTAGAATTTGCTCAACTATGGCTGCCTTTGATTTCCTAGTGGTCCACACGCCACGTTGAACGTGCTCTGTTCGATGTGCCGTCCATGGTCCAAGCGAAACGCGGCGACGGCTTGATGCTGTTTGTCGGCGACGTGGATGATATGATCAAGCGTAGATTTAAGTTTTTGGAATAATTACATAGAGACAACCCAAAAAGTTGATATTTACAAAACCCCTCATGTGAATTTTTTGAACCACTGAAACGGTGCATTTAGGTGTGCCACAATCAAACTATTGGGAATTTGATAAAAATGAAAAAGATGAGTTGGAGTTTTAATATAAATTTTGATATTGGAAAGAGGTTGGTTGATTTGTAAATAACAAATTCCGTGTGGTTGTATGGAATTGCCCCATTTTTGGTATAAATATGAAAAATTTCAGATTTTTAAAAGTTACTTGAATTGATAAATTTATTTATAAAAAAATTATGCCACTATCAATTTTTTTATCAGAAGTTCACAATTTGAAGTATAAAAATAGTATCTTGACTATTTATATGGGTTCGTTGTAGTTTCGGATTTTATAAAATTATCTTACTAAACCTCAGACTGTAATATTAAAAAAATCCTGGGGGCTATATTGATATTTTTATAGAGTTTGGACTAAATTTGATCATGACATTCATGCCCATCAATTTTTATTTTCAATATAAAAGTCAAATGAAATACATATCTAATTTTCTTTTTGAAAGAGAATAGTATTATGAAGCACATCCATATTTAAAATAATCTTATGAAGTAATGACCAACGCCTGTTCAAACCACATGCATTACAGAAAAGTTGCTTGCAAATACAAATTTACAAAACTACCATCCTGTTTCCGTGGATGCAAATAGTAGTTATTTCAATATTTATATTTTATAATTATTCTGATGTGTGGCTGTGGCTTCATCTTTAGAGATGTAGGAAGGTTTGGTGGAAAGTCCATGGGAGCAGGCTTGGACATAGTTGGGCGGGCAAAAGCATTAAAACTTTGTGGATAATTTTGTCTTTGAATCTCATTAGCTTGCAGAGTCAACTTTCGAGAATTTATATGTATAGAATAAAATAACGTTAATTAATTTGACTTGGTCCTACTTCATATGAAACAGTTGATTGGAGAATTCAGATTGTTTTTTGTTATTTTTGTGGACTGAATGTCATTACCCTTACAATAGAAAACATGCTGGCTATTTTCTTTGCAATTGTGCAATTAATTAGTTATGCTAGAGAACATTGAGATTGGTCCCTTATGAATGAAAATAATTTTCATTTCGTTTTTTGAGCTTATGAATATTATAAATCATACTAAAAGCTCCTTTGGTGGATTTGTAGGTGGGAAATATGTCTTTAAGTCGTAGTTTTATTTTCAATTATTCTAAGCGTGCGAATGAAATTGCTAGTTTTAAGGGCTTTTCAAGTTCTTATTAGTTGAAAAGTGTCAGTTATTTTTGGCTATGTGCAACTACATGATGGAGCTTGAAATTTTTTTTTTTTCAGAACAGTTTAAATTCAACTGCCCAAAATCTATAGGACAAAATCATTCTGTAAAAATTGATTTTCTTAGTCAATTTTGACATCTCATTGTAATAAAAAGATAAGCTTGCAGTTCTTGAAGAAAGCTAAAATAATTTTGTATTTAAGATAGGGCTATCAATTTGAGTTGAAGCTCAAGGATCAATAAAAAATTAAATAATAAATTAAATCAAAACTTTGGCACAATTCAAATTTGGGTTTAAATAAAAAAATCAACTTTGGCTTTTATCCATTCCGATTAGAATTGAATTAGGCATGGATCACATCAAGCCAATTTGATATTAGATCTAAATTTAAGGCACACTCCGCCCATCAATTCAAATACAAATATTTTGAACTGCTTCTATGCCAAGATTAGGTCAAATCATCCATAACTTTAGACTATAAATCTAAAAAGTAATGTTTCACTCTGTATATAAATCCACAATTTAAAGTGATCGTCTTCATAACTTTTTATTCATTACTTATGTGGCCTATTCAAAGAGAGTGCATCTTATATCCACATTACTTGTAGATTGAATAATCAATAAATCACCATTTTATTTTTCAATTCATTTCTTGCACACCATCATTCCGCCCAGCCCTGTGCTACTCAACCCCATGCCAACAATTGGGCCATCTGTTGCTGTTCCCAATGACATATCCATCTTGTTTACAAGTAGCTTTTTTAAATTATAAAATAAATTAACTTATGTGATATTCAATACAAATTAAAATGGATATTTAATTTTAAAATGCGAAACATATTTTAATTTTATATCAATATGTAGAAACATAAAATAAATTAAATTAAGAAAAAATAAAAACAACAAATGATCTTAAATGACCCACAAGTTTTTTTTTTTTTTTTTTTAATTTGGTTTGATGACCTTCAAATTGCGTGCATGAGATTGCAACAAAGTACTAAGATTACTCTTTGCCTTGGTTTGTATGGTTGAATCGTCCAACTACTGCCAAAATTGAGTTTAGAGTGTACAAAGAAAAGGATACTCCTTAAACTTGCTAAAGTGGGCGAGTTCTTCGTTATGGCTATAGTGGTGGCAATCTTTCCTTTAATACTCTTGATCTTTGTGAAAAATAGAGTACTATGATGGATCAAAAGCATACATCAATTCATGCATCAGCAATGGCCAATGAACATTTCTCTTGTTGGGTATTATTATATCTACGATCTCTGCGAGATACACATGCAGAGGAATATAAGCCATTCACCTAGATTCTAGAAGTCATCACTCCGTTGTCTAGTCGCCATAGGTAGAATGCTTATTTCTCGCGTCTTAGGGCAGAAACCTTTATGTTGGTGTTGTACTGATGATGATGATGTGACCTCTTAATGGACCTATCCTTATTATGCCGTGACTTGCTTATGTGATATTGGAGACACTGCTAAGATTCATTTCTAGGTTTGGAATGGTGTGGCTTGTAGGTTGAAGCCAAGGTCATATGATGATTGTACTACATTGATGCGATTATCAAGGAATTCAAGAACTGGACCAATGTCAGATCAAGAATAGAATGGAAAAGTCCTCCCGGAAGTTCTCGAGTGATGCTTCTTGGTTGACAATGAAGATCTAGTATTTGCAGTGGCAGGGAAAGTGGCTCATTAAGATCTTACTTTTGTTCAGAAGTCCAAAAAAAATTATTACTGGCCTTTAAGCATCGACAAACTGGTAATAAATAATTGCTTTATCTTGGTGATGGAGGCAATGCTTCTCGAAGGAAGGCAGTGGTGCCTCCTTAAAGGTTGGGAAGAGAAGTATGGACTTTACTGTGCTATTAATTGTCAAATAGGAATAGTTAACAAAGTGAACAAGGCCATCATTGGAGTCTCAAATAAGAATTAAGTTGTGATTGAGACTGACCTCTGCTATCTTCATTGAAAAAACATTCACATGAGAGGCGATTGAGAAACGTTCTTTAGAGCAACCTACATGGTTCATGTAGTGGTTTCCTAGATCATTCTGGTAAGATGATCTTCAATGTGATTTAGTTGATTAGCGGTGGCATAATGGTTGGGTTGCTAGTTTTGCTCGTACTTTCCTTATACTGAGGAAACTTTATGACCTTGTTCTTAGTGTTTAGCATTTTCACACTTTTTTGCTTTTTTGAGGATGTTGGATACAATGTTGTCCATGACAAGTACTAAAACTTTACTACATATATATATATATATTGACATCAAAGGAACAAAGATAAATAGAATGAATATTCGGTTTTAAAGATTCTATTTAATGTTTTAAGTTTACAATCGACATAATTTACCTCTCAGCCACAGAGAAACATTCTGTTAAATAGAGCTTAGAGAGATTTATGAGAGAAAATCTGTCCAAATATCTAGAAAGATTCAATTGAAATAGAATTTTTGCAAAACGTTTAAGATTCTGTCATACCCAAGATCAACTAGTGAATGCTTATTTATATTTGAGGACTGAGGTTGGCAATATAGGATGGCCCACATGACAAAATCTTAAGTTCATAGGTAAGTTTTGCCTAGAAAACTTTGTAGCAGATAATTCCTGCTGGTAGTTTTCTATTTGGAGGGAACTTAAGTTGAATTTAGATAGAGATCAAGTTCTCTTGGAGATCTCTCATTAATAGGCGAGTACTTTTGAGCTAGTAGTTGAGTTTTATCAATGAATAGGCTTATCAAATATGCATCTTCATGGATCTCTGACAAGTTCAATAATCGAGTTATGAGGACCATGTAGGGTTTGTCTCATGGGTATTGAGGAAAGTGGAGATTCGGTCCACTGCAGTTTTGGTAATAATTAAAAGTGTTAATTATGATATTAATTAGCCTTCCTTAATTATCCTCTCGCCAACGCTTCTCCATATTTCGCGATTAAAGCCAAAAATATGGAGGAGGGATATTCACAATTAAGGTTTTCCTTAATGGGTCTAAAAGAAGATTTATAAATACTTTTGTGTTCACAAGAAGGTGATGAAGCATGCGATTAACCTTACGGAAGAATTAAATATCGCATAGTAGCTGCTCCCTTGTCTTGGTCTTTCGGTGCGAAGTTTATGGGGAAAAAGAAACCACTTTTCTTTTGTATTCTTCTTCTTCTTGTGTAGCTCTCGGGTGGCTCTCGGCTTAGAGGGAGAGAGAGAGAAAGGTGAGGAGAGAGAGAATTCTTTTTTTATAATTTTCGAGGTGATGGACGGGTGTAAGTCCTCAAGCTAATAAAATCCTCTGCAGCTCCGTGTGCGTAGACAATTTGCCGAATCACGTAAATCGGTGTGTTCCGCTGTGTTTTCTGTTTTGTGAATTTCTCGTTCCAATTTTTCGCTTTATTGCTCTCGTTTTGCACAACAATGAGGGACTTAGCATCGTCAAGCTCTCAACAATTTAAGGCATTGGACAAGTTCAAACTTGAGAAATGCCAAGTTTTTTGTGGTGGACTAGATTCATATTCAATGACTTATGAACTTAGTTTAGGCTCTAATAAAGCTTATCAACCTGATCTAACTAATTGTTGGTTTACACCTATGCTCGAAATTAGATCAATTTTTTTTTTTGTGTTCAAATATTTTGTTTTGTGAGATGACTTGAAATAATTAAGTAAATTTTCTATTGATTGAAAATTCATTATGTTTCAAGCGATCTTTAAGTTTTAACTAATTTTCACCCTATGATAAAAATTTTTATCAGGATTTCATCACCAAATGTCCATTAGGGCTCTCAGGACATTTGCTTAAAATAATATCTATATATTCATATAACCAATGTGTAGCAAATAAGTATTAAATACATTTAGGACTTGTCTATCGAATTATAATTTCTGTAGGATATGATACTTATGACTATCTGCACATAGTAAGAACCTTTTAGCAACCTTTTAGCAACCATTATCTTGGTTTACTACTCAACGTATCTGTGTGTTTGTGTGAGTTATTGAGTCAAAGAATGGTAATTAGGAGAGATGCTTTACTTTGCTTCATTTGCTAAGTCATGCATTGATTTCATTAATTATCTGCTCTATTTTTCCTTTTACAGGGAAAGGTTCCACTGCTATCGATTGAAGCAATCCATCAACTTCATATTTTTATCTTTGTTTTGGCTACAACTCATGTGATTCTTAGTGTTATAACTATGCTCTTAGGAAGTGCTAAGGTAATTAAAATCTTCAATTTTGTAAGTGTCAAAATAGTGCCCTGATTATTTACATGGGATCATCTTAGTCTTATAGTTTATAAAAGTGCCAAATTAGTGCCAAACTTTTTGAATTGGAGCTGAAATAGTCCTTCTCCAAGGGTTATTTTAGCCCATATTAAAAGTGTCTGAGGACTAAATTGACACGGGATCAAAATGACCCCCTCCAAAAGAGAAAATATTGTGTCCGTCATCCGCAGGTGTGGACGACGAATGGCCGGGCGACAGCTTGCCATAGACCTCATACACAAATGAGGTGGCCACCGACCATGCCGAGCTGTCACCCGGTCATTTTCTCCCTCCAAATAGTCTATGGACTTTTTTTGACATATCTCTCTCTTTCTCTTTTTTTGTATGCACACATCCTTGAGTTCATCCGTAAAAATTAAAAACTTTGGTACTGTCTTTAATATGCTAATGCTAGCTTCATTTTACATAGATACGCCAATGGAAGCACTGGGAAATTTCCATCCATAAAGAAACTGCTGACAATGGTATTTGCTATCAGCCTTGCTTCCATACTGAATGTGATATATTTCCAATCCGGCTACAGAATTGCGCCACAATTTCTTTTTTTAACAAAAATATTATTCCTTACGATTTTTATTATATTCACGCAGCTTCTACTTCCCCATCAATCACTCATGTTCACCAAACTGAATTCGTTAGGCGCCGTTTTCTTGGCATTGGCAAGGATTCTGTGATACTAAGTTGGCTGGTAAGTAGTAATATCATGTAAAATTTACATACATACCACTCAATCCCTATTTATTTATATATCTAACACCTAAACTTGAATTATTACATATATGCCACCTTACCAATCCATGAAAATGTGTATTTCATTTTCTTAGAAATTAAAATAGTGGTATTTTTTATGTGATATGAAGGATTTGGGTGGCATAAATGTTATATGTAAAGTTTAGGTCTTAGTTATGTAAACACATAAGAATTGGGTGGTATGCATGTAAAATGCCCTAATATCATTCTAGCTGTAAGAAGACCTGTATCTTTATTATTTCCAAAATTTATTTCATGCAGTTCAACATTATACCCATACAATGGAGCTTTTTTTAATTACTCTGAACATTAACCAAGAACATGATGCTACTGAAGATGAATGATACATTTTCGAATGTTTTGATTATTTTTAAATGTGAGAATCAAGATACGGTTTGTGATGTGTCTATTAAGATCTTGATTGTAGCAACTTAGGTGCTGTATAGGATTGCTTTTTGTTTTTGTTTTTGTTTCTAAATAATGGTTAAAATGATAATAAATGGGTCTGTTTACTTTTTTTTTGTTACAATTTTATTTTTATAAACAAACTACTCTGTTTTAAGAAAATGCAAAATGCAACTTTGAATTTTTTTTAATTAATTTTCAAAACTTATTTCAAAGAAGCCGCAAGGAGCACTGCAGTGGAACTTAGTCAAAAACACAAAAGGGAAGTAGAATAGGGGAATTCCCTGTCCGCTTGAAGAGCTTTGACTCCACCTCCGACTTGCGTCATTTACCTTTGCAATTAAGTTATTCCCATAGTCCACTTGCATCCCCACCTTCTAGATTTCATTATTGCAATTTTTTGTTATCTTCTAATACTAGTCACATAAAAAACAAACATTTTATTTCATGTTAAAACATAAACAAAATAAAAATAAGTAAAAAAAAAAAAATATTACACCAAATGACCCCTTCGCTACTGTAGCCATACATACATTATTGGTTTATTTGTATTTCTGCATTATATCATCTGTGTTCTGTGGAGCTTAAGATGTTGATATGTCTATTTCCATGAATTTTTCAATATTACTTCGATTCTTGTTTCAGCATTCCTTCTTTAAACAAATATTTGGATCAGTAACAAAATCAGACTACACGACAATGAGACTTGGCTTCATTATGGTAACTACTTTTAAATTATCCTTTTTTTTTACTTGGTTGGTTTTTTATTTTGTGGGTTGATGATAGCTCTTACTCTTCTATGATTTTTTCTTAATGTTTGTTAAAATTTTCAATTAATTTTAGGGGCATTTACATACATACCACCCAATTATTATGTACTTGCATATCTAACACCTAAATTTTACTTTTTACATTTATACCACCAAAATCCTTCACAATACATAAATAAGACCCCCATTTTAACATTTAAAATGTAAAATACACCTTTTATTGCATAGGTAAGGTGACATGCATGTAAAAAATGAATTTTAGGTTTTAGATATGCAAATACAGCAGAATTGTGTGCTAGATATATAAATTTTTCTTAATTTTATTGAAGTTGATATTCTTTATCATGTAGGCTCATTGCAAGGGTAACCGCAAGTTTGATTTTCATAAATACATGGTTCGAGCCCTTGAAGCCGACTTTAAGAAAGTGGTTGGTATCAGGTAATCTTGTTCATAATGCTTTCTTTGAAGGTGAACTCTTCGATCTTTCGTACCAAAGTAGAAGTCACAAATTTTCTTAAAAGGCCATTATGTCATGTTCAGCCGTTCAGTGAATTTTTATACAATGATTCCATGAATTCACTATGTTGGGCACATCAAGCTGGATACACTCACAAAAATCTCGCTCGACTCTATTTTTTATCATTTAGCTATTTTATTCTTGTTAAAAAACAATTTTTGATAAGCTATAGGAAATCTTTTGGACATAGAGTGGATGCATGTTGGATACAAATTAAGTATGAATGGTTGCACAATTTTAATTAGATGAGAGGTTTATTTAATTTTAGATTCTGTTGAGAATTGAATCTTATTTAGGTTCCTATTGGTAAAGGCGGAATATTGAAGTAGTCTAGGGGTTTATTTGTAAAACCATTGTAATATCCTATTAAGCCCATGTTATGAATCTACAGGCTTGATTTATTAAAAATTCTTTCTTTATAGCATCAGAGTTCTAACATAAGTCTTCGTTGCTACTCAATCCGAAGAGTCGGGATCGGTGATCGGGAGACCCGCTCAGTGTATGCAGGATCGTCTACGTCTCTCATAAGAAAAGAAGGGATCGCATTTGTCGTACCTTTGTGTCGCCACGATCGCAAGCTCGCTGAAACAACATGATTGTCGAAGCAACGCGAGATCAAGATATAGTCGTTGTAAGAGCTAGCTGGGAAGAAAATGATCATATCGTTGTGATGCATATGCCCTCACGATAGAAATGCAATTAGAGTTAGCTGAAAAGGCATCGAAGAGATCGCGATAGCTAACTGGGAAGGCAAGGAGGAATGGGGTTGCGCGTGAGGCAGAGGCGTGGAGAGGCTTCGACATAGCCTGCAGTTTGTGTGACTCCTGCGACAAAGGGGGTGTAGACGATTGGATTCGTACGCGACTAAGAGCGGAAGGAGCAGTGTTGCGGGCTGGTTTGTGAGTATGTAGGCTTTGACTGACTGATTTGCACTCGAGGAAGTAATAGGCAAAGCTTCGGTGCAACACCAGGGAAATTTTGTGTGAGGATAGGAAGGAAGTCTTGTGCAATCTAGACTTGATTCTTATGATTGAGGATGTCAGAAGGAGATAATGCGGGAGGTACAGGATTGAAACTTCTGGAGAAGATGGATCTAGAAGTTCTAAATGTTCTAGTCGGACTCATAGAGGGAGCTAACGTCTTGACGGGAGCCACTACCACATCACGTACTTCGATACAGGTGAAGTTAGATCTTTCTCTTGTGGATCTGAAGCTTGATGGACTGGCCATGTATTTGAGTTGGTCGCGTCGTATTGTTACTGCACTAATAGGGAAAAGACTGCAGGGATATATGACGGGAGTCAAGGTTAAGCTAAAGGGTGATAGTGCTGAAGGGGATGAGTGGAGGAACACACACACCTTACCTTACTCCTAACTTTTCCACTTGATGGTTTTTCTGCATCTTTTATGTATCTTTTCTGCATCTTTTATGTCAACTTAACAATGTATATTGAAACCCCTGGCGTGTGCTGTTTTTCTGCATCTTTTATGTCAATTTAACAATGCAAAAAACTTGACATGTCCCAAAATTACGCAGTAATTTTGAAATATTATAAAATATAGAAAATAATTCACACACTAGTGGTTCTACGTAAGTGCACATATCTCTTTAAGTAATATAAAGATTTATTTAAAAACTTCAATATCGATCCCATAGAGAAGCGAGGTAAGAAATCTCTTAGGCTAATTCTAGTCTACTACTATTAGTTTCTAGTTTGGAAGGTCGATTTAAGTGATTTTTCTAACAAGTACTCCTAAATGTAAATATTATGTTTAAAACAAAAAACAACTTCTGCTAAATGAAAATTTTAATTCTAAAGATAACACTTTCTGGATGAATTGGTTTGAAGAATTTTGAGATGTTAGAAACAACTATTATTTGTAGTGAATTGGATAATGTATATGAATGTGATACATTAAATATTGTATGTGTTAAATATTAGCAATCTTATTCTTTACCATATGTCGAGTGCATAAAGAACATTAGTTAATCCAAAATTTGGTTCCTAAATCCGTGGTTAGGCTGAGAGTATACTGGCTCCCACTCCAGAGCTCTCACTTCTCCCTCCCTTGAGGGCTAACAATCTTGCTTTAGTTTCCAAACAACTGAACCAAATTGAGCATTTTAGTCTGTCACCCTAAAATCTCCAATTCTACGCCCAATCAAATTATATTTTTCTATTTATTTGCACTCAACCCATGAACTATATTCTCATTCAAAATTGAATGTGATTCTTACTTTGTTGTAGACAACATAACCCTTTCAGATCTTTTATTTCTCAACAAATTTTAACATTACAACAGACTTAAATTGCAATGTAAATGATTATTAAGTAAAAACTATTACATTTATAATTAAAACACATACTAACATGCATCCCAAAATCCTACACATGAATCTGACTGATTGCAAAAGAAAAGTAAAATGAAAACAACGACATAATTTTCTCATGCGACTATGTCCTAACAAGAAGAAAGAGTAAAAAAACTACTCACAAAGCACGAACGAAATACAACAGAAAATTTCATTACATCAAAATAAATTCACTAGACAAGTGTTTACAAAATCATAAGATAATGAATAACATAATATTTTGTTTTTTCCTCTTGAAAGAAAGATGAAAATTTCTCCCACAAAGTTTCCCACTGATCCATGCAATGCTAGTACAATTCTTTACAACTTCTCTAAAAATTCTCTCTCCAATCTCTCAGAAAAGGGAGAAATCTAGATTTATACTCATATTCTAATATCCCTAAGCATTTCTCTCGATTTTCCCCTCAAACACACACCTTGATGAGAGGCGCCCACCCATTTTAAAGAGATAAAATTCCATCTTTTTTCAAAAGACACATCTTTTCATTTCAAGAGACAAATCTTTTCATCTAAGAGACATATCTCTTCATTCAAGAGCCTTTCCCAAGTGTCTAAATTCATTGAATCACTTCATTTGACATTCGATTTACTTAGAGCCTTATAGAACATCGCAAAATAATCAAAAACCGCCAAAAATTCGTCCATAACCGTCTTTGGCACCTTTGACACTTGTTCTCTAGATTTTGGAGCCTCTTGTGCATGTTCTCTGGATTCTGGCGCCTCTGGCGCCACCTTGCAGCAGCTCCACTGTTTTGTTCCGTTTGATTCCGTTTCAATTGTGTTTCGCTCCTGACAGTTATACCTACAAAATAAGCATGAAAACAACCTTTCTTTAAAGTATAATTTCATTGCACCATTTTTTCTTCCTTTTCTTTAAAAGTCCATTTTTTGTACCTGAAGTCAAAACTATGCAAAATACATTCCTTTAAAGTGTAATATCATTTAAAATGAGCATAAAATATATATGAAAAAATAGGTAAAAAGTAGGTAATTTTTAGGCGTGTCAATGGTTTCGTTGATTGCCTCATCAGTGGATGACATTCGAATGATAAAGGATATCTAGGCAAAGCCGACCTATACTGGGACTGAGGGCTACGTGAGAGGTGTCCGATGGGAGACTTACAAGTACTACAACTGTAGTGAAGTTGGGCATCTAAGAAAGGTCTGTCCTAAGCCACCTAAGGAGAAATGGGTGGATCTGGGCAGGGTGGAGGTCGTGGTGGTCGAAAAGGTTGAAAAGGGGGCTACCTGTCAAATCTGATGGCAACAGAGGAGAGACACGTGGTTTTTACCAATGAGAATCATGTGTTTGGAGTTATTGAAGAGAATACAAAAGTTAACTGGAGATGAGGCTAAGGATGCTTCCAACCAGTCATCATGAAGGTGTAATATTATCACTTACGCTCACTCTGACAAAGTTACATGTGACACATTTTTTTCTCCGTTTCCACCACATGATCATTAGAATGATAGTAGATTTTGATGTATCTTGAGGTGTGACAGGTACTGTTAGAGAGTTTTCTTTCTATACTGCCCTAACAGTATCAGAGAAACACAACCTATAGTTGATAAGGTTACCGTAAGGGTACTAATTATAGGACTTTGGTCAATATTTTGTATACTCCTTTTCCAACGAATATTTTATCCATCAATGTCATTATTCTCCAACTAAAATGTATTATTTTTTCTTTTATATTCTTAAGTTTATCTTCGAAGGGAAAGGGATGAGTTGGACACTTGAGATTGGAACGTGCATGGTGTACGCTGGTACTCGTATTAGTAGGGGATGAACTCAGTTTTGACATCCATGATAAAGAGTGATGGAGTAGGAGAATCTGGGAGGAGTGTGGAGAATATGTTGCTGCTACATTATAGATGCGTGAGACACTCTTATTTTAGTTAATTGAGTCGGTTGGATCATGCTTTGTATAAAAAGACAAATGAACAAAAGCTTGTTTGTGATGCTTATGAGTTTGACAAGCTTACTTGGAGCTCTTATATCAGTTATGGGATAGAAGTTTTGGTATTTTTGATCTGATTCTTTCTGATATTTATGGAACTTGTTCTTCAAGCTCTATAAATGGTAATCGATATTTTGTGACCTTTATTGATTTCTTTTCTTGTATTATTTGGTTATATTTAATGAAAAATAATGGTGATGTATTTTCTTGCTTTAAAGACTTCCACAAGGCAATCCAAACTCAACTGGTGCAGTAAAAATTTTGAGGTTTGATAATGGGATATAATATAGAAAAAAAGCATTTGGGAAATGCTTGTCAGCCCGAGGGAGACAGTATCAAACCACATGTTCATACATGAAGAGTATACAACTTCTATAGGTTACCCTAAGCATGATGATCACAATGAACGCCCCAAACCACTTTTGGGGGTAAACAATTTTCAGAGCTGCTCAATTGATCAACAGGATGCTATTGAGTATGTTGAATTGGAAGTCTCTTTATCAGATGTTGAAATGAGATACTAGCGGTGTCTTCTAATTGAATGTCTTTGGTTGTGTATGTTTTGTGAAAGATAACAAGCCATCAATAGAGAATCCAAATTCTATAGTTGTGAAATTTGTGTTCGTTGGATATTATGCTACCCAAAAGGGTATGTCTGCTGAAACCTGATAGAGAAGAGACGGTTTGTAAGCATGAATGCATCATTTAGAGAATTTGAACCATACTGCACATAGGAGATGACCTCACCCTTTGGCGACTCGCCAGATACTGAAAATATGAGGTAAGAGGGGTGAGTAGCAATGGTGAGAGGGTTGTACATGTGGGAGCAATATTTTGTCTTGTGGTGTGGGATTAATCAGTTGAGGAGTCAGAAAATGAGGAGAGATGTGGTGGGATTCACAGGCTAACGATGGGCTAAGAGAGTATACATGGACAAAGAAACAAAATGAGAGAATGGTGCCTGCAGTGCCACTTGTGCTAGCTAGTCCCTTGTCCAAGTCTTCTTAATTCTCGAGATGCCTACACCGTCCATCGCCAACTCAAAACTCTCAGGTGATATGATCCCTCTTTCTCCTAAACCCAAATTTTAAAGAGAGAGCTCGCACATTAATGTGGGATATCCTCTGGATAGTTTTGGGTGGAAACATAACATTGATAATTTTGTTTCATATTCTAACATATCATCTTTACATAAAGTATTCATTGCATCTTTGGACGTTGTCTCTATATCCAAGTGTTGGCAGGTTGCTAAAAAAGATCCCAAGTGGAAAGCAGCTATGCTTGAAGAGCTTAGGACTCTTGATAAAAATCAAACATGGGAGATAGTGCCACTTCGAGTAGGTAAAAAAGTAGTTTGGTGCAAGGGGATTTTCATAGTCAAGCAAACTCTAGAAGAGAAGGTTGAGCGGTACAAAACACAATTGGTGGCGAAATGGTACGGTCAAACATATGACATTGAATATGATTAAACTTTTGCACCAGTAGTAAAGATGAGCACAGTGAGAACACTGGTTTCTCTGACAGTAAATGGTGGGTGGAGATTACACCAACCTGATGTGAAAAATGCATTTTTCCATGGTGAGTTATTGAAGGTATATATGGAGATACCACTAGAATTCGGTACATTCTAGACAATGGGCAAGGTATATAGCATCAAGAAGTCATTGTATGACTTCATGCAATCTCCTCCAGTCTGGTTTGACAAGTATAGAAAGACTATAGTTGACATGAGTATCAACAGATCAATGTAGATCATACAATGTTCTTTCGAGAACAAGAAGGTCGCACCACCATACTTGCTTGACATATTGATGACATCATTGTCAACGGTGATGATAAATTAGAGATTGTCCAACTAAATGTGAAATTGGGTAATGAATTTGAGCTGAAGGATCTTGAACAACTTAGATACTTTCTTGGAATTTGAGGTGAAGGATCTTGGATGACTTGAGGGGATGGCCTAGTCCTAGAGAAAATATGTACTAATTTTGCTTACGGAAAGAGACATTCTGGGGTGCAAACATGCAGCCTTTTCAAGTAACCAAATGGTCAAACTGAGTGCAGAGGTAAGATAACCAGTTGATTGTGAGAGGTATTAAAGATTGGTAGATCGTTTGATCTATTTGTGTCACACTCGACCCGACATCTCTTTTGCAATGAGTGTGGTGAGCCGCTACATGCATGATCCAATGAAGGGTCATATGGATGCAGTGTATTAGATTTTGAGGTACCTGAAGAGTGCACCTTCAAGAAGAATGAGTATGTAGACATTGAGGGCTTTTGTGACACCGACTAGACGAATTGTGTAGATGACAGAAGCCCCACCTCAGGATACTGCATGTTTGTAGGGGGCAACTTGGTCTCTTGAAAGAGCAAGAAACAATTTGTAGTAGTGAGGTCAATAGCAGAGGGGGAGTACAGGGTCATGACTTTAGGAGTTGCCAAGATGATGTGACTGAGAGCTTTGTTGATCGAGCTCAAGGTTGACCAAGAAACTCAAATGAAGTTGTGATGCGACAACAAGTCAATAATCAACATTGCCAACAATCCGGTGCAACACGATAGAACCAAACATGTGGAGATTGATAGATTCTTCATCAAGGAAAGGCTAAATAACGGGCTGCTGGAGTTGATTTATGTTGCCACTGGAGAGCAAGTTGCGGGTTGCTCACTAAAGGACTTTGTTCATTAGATTTGTCTATGTCATGTGAGAAGATGGGCTTAGTGGATATCTTTTGCCTATTTTGAGGGGGAGTGTTGAGAATTGGATCTTATTTTGGGTCCTATTGGTAAAAGGGAAATATTGAAGAAGTTTGAAGATTTATTTGTAAAACCATTGCAATACCCAATTTAATCCCATGTTATGAACGTACAGTTTAGGTTTTCTAAAAATTTCTTTCCTTAGATTCTCACACTTGTTCTTTTTTTATATAATTCTATATGGTCGTGAGCAGATATATTCCTAAGCTTTATGCTTTACAATATGATAGCTAATATTACATGTTTTGTGGAATGTAAAAATGTTTGTTACAAAAAGTCAAACCTTTAGTGTTAATCACGTGCACTAGGTGCATTTTTTTCATTGTCTAAATATTTTCACTCTTCCCATGGCTATTACCTGTTTGTTGTCCATGCTTTATATGTGTACAATTTAATTTTGGAAGATTTAAGGAGATACCACTCAATTTTTATGTATTTACATATCTTCCTCCTAAACTTCAATTTTTACATACAATACCACATTCCGTATGCATGGATGCTGTATGTTACTTTTTAGAAGTTAAACTGGTGGTATTTTCTATGTGATATGAAAGATTTGGGTGGTATAATGTAAATGTAAAAGTTAAAGTTTAGGTGTTAGATATGTAAATATGTAACAATTAGGTAATATGTATGTAAATGGCCCTTTAATTTTTATCATCTGGGATGGTACAGAGTATGTAATTATAAGGTTTTGTAATGCAATACTGGAAGATTATTATTTTGTGCCCTATGAAGCTTATGTGATCCTTATACTCGTGGTTCTATTTCCCTGCAGTTGGTATCTCTGGATTTTTGTGGTTATTTTCTTGTTGCTGAATGTTGGAGGTATGCCCAACCTAAGGTTATCCCATTACATTTTATGTCATAACAAGATAGAAAAAAATTGTATACGGTGCTGATGATACAAATATTCATCACGAGTGCATGTTATTTAATCAATGACGGGTCATTTTGTTAAAGTTTCAAGACAGTCAAATTTTGTCTTAAGAAAAATAATGATTTTCTGTGTTGCCTCCTAGTTCAAAATACTTATCTTTAACTATTTCTCTAAATTCTTTCTATAAATTTATTTTAGTTTCTATAAAATGTGCTGCTATTTTGATCTAATGTCCTGCACTCTCCGATGCATTTGGTGTGAGGAGCTCCTGTTAAAATTTTCTTCTTATCATGATTTTCTTTTATGTTAATAAACTGAAGGTTATATTTGACAAATTGCCAGTTGCTCTTACTATTTATTGAAAGGCAGTTATAATATAATTTTCCTTCTGAAGGTGTAATAATGATTCCTGCATACCGTAGTTGATCCTGATTGTTAATTATATCATGAGAAAACTGTCTTGTTGATGGGAAATAAGTTCGACATCAGAAAAAAAGTATTAATTATAAAATAATTTCATTCAGAAACTCGATCATATCATGGTAAGCAGCATAGAAAGGGGTAAGTCGACAAACCACCTCTTTAATTCTTAGAATTTTTTTGTAAGTTCCTGGCTAACACAAGGCTCCAGAATAAGTTACAAAAATCTAGTCCATGCGTAGCTAAACCGTTATGCCGCACAGGGGACGATCTCACTTTTATTGATCTTATTACATTATGAAAAGCAAAAAGTGGACGATTTACTATGTATACATATGCTGAAAAATGGATGGAATCAAGTGGTTGTATGATTTCAATGATAATATAGTGTCTATATATAACATGATACATGCTCTGAATTAATTTCTAATATGGTGATAATTATGCTCTATCATTTAATAAACTGCAATCATTAACAAATAATTTTGTATCTTTTTATGAACCATGTTCAAACCAATCACACCTCATTAATATATGACTCAGTAGTCATTTAATTATTTAGTTCATATATATATATATATATATATATATATAGCCAAACACCTAAAATTGAGATAGTAAACATCAACTCAATGAAACCTAATGATTTCCTGTAGAGTCATTACAATGTGGGTTTGTCAACCTGACTAGCACATATCCAAAAGGGTTCTACTGAGCTACATAGCAGTGCATGATAATCGCATGAAAGAAATCTAAGATAATTAACAAAAGTAACGTGCATGAAAGTAAAAACTATTACTACAAAATTTAATCTAATACACAAGAATCTGTGTAGTGATAAAATATGATAAGGTATTATTTCATTATGAATAATAAAGGAGCCATACCTCATGAGTATAGTAATATAACAAAACACAGTGACAGAACTAACAAGCATAATGAAAATCTACTTGAAGTTCCTAAACATAAAGAATCTGGAGTCAATTGCACAATCTCTAATGAGCATGAAAGATTAAAGCTATCTAAGCTGAAAAACTCATCACAGTCAATCCGAATTAATTATTATTTGTATAAGCAGTGGACTTATTATTTGCCAATCTATAGTACAAATTCTCTTGATTTAATATTAGCAACTAAAATTATGCATCCAATTAATGATAACTTATTATTCTAACCTAAAATGATTAGCTTTTTAATTTTCAATATATTAGGTATTTTGTGTGCTAAGGATTAGGTCTCACCTGGAGAAATAGGAGAAAGGCTTTTGATAGGCAGTCAATTGGGCGGAACTTATCAATCAGGAAAAAATGAAATCAGACAGAATAAAGAGTTTCCTTCTTCGCAATGCCGCAAAGAAGGAAATATTATATTTGCACAATATTCTTTCCTTTTAGCTGAATATTTAGATTAGGAATATGTATTAATTAAGTTACCTAAAATAGATTATACAGAGTATTATATACCTAAAATAGATTGTGTAGACTATTATTTATTGGAATGAAAGCAATGGAAAATGCATTCAGTCTTTTTGCTCAAAATATTGACATGATATCAGAGCCGCATCGAATATTTAAGATCTGAATCTTTGGAGTCGACTGCTTTGCCTGGAGAGATCGTCTAGTTCACCTAAACCATCGTATGCCCTAACTACTGCCTCTATGTCGCTCGATTGTTCATCTGTTCGACTGCCCGAACTGCTGCTCGACTGCTCGATCTGTTCAACTGCCGCTCGATCTATTCGAGTTCGACTGCCGCTCGACCGCTTAACTGCTTTGTCCACTTCATCCGCCTCAACCACGTCTGTTCTCGTCCACTTGGCTCACTTCGTCTACTTTTCCTCCGATTGCATTGGCTGTATCTTAGACTTTGGTATAGTCGGCATATTTCAACGTCGATATACTTCCTAGATCGTCGCACTCAAGGATCGTGGGCTTTAGCTTTGGCTTCGGACTCATCTCCTAATTTAAGGCAGTGCACCATTCTTTGAATCTCAACGATTGAGTTTTTTTTTGGATATTTTGGCTTTCTTTTATTTCTGATTGATTTCAATCAACGATAATTCTATTTAGAATGTCTTCTGAAATCTTAGCTATCAGATTTACGAGAAAGAATTATGACGTATGAGAATTTCAGCTCAGAATGTTCTTAAAAGGAAAGGAGCTTTGAAGCCATATGGATGAGTCTTCTCCAGCACCTACTGTGGCAAAAGAACTTGGTCAATGGGAAGCAAATGATGCTCAGATTGTTTCCTGGATTTTGGGATTTTTTGAGGCTCATATGGTGAACAATTTACGATTCTTTTGGCACAGCTAAAGAAATGTGAGAAT
Source organism: Phalaenopsis aphrodite (assembly GCA_003013225.1). Classification (NCBI taxonomy): domain Eukaryota; kingdom Viridiplantae; phylum Streptophyta; class Magnoliopsida; order Asparagales; family Orchidaceae; genus Phalaenopsis; species Phalaenopsis aphrodite. Next base: position 384,294 of record NEWO01000176.1, read on the forward strand.
ACTTAAAATGCGTTTATAATCAAGATAATTCTGCAAAACGCTTCCAATTGAAACTTGACATGAGTAATTATAGTCAGGAAAATCTTTCAATTGAAAAATATTATTCTGGCTTTCTAAATTTGGAGCGAATATACTGGCATTATCTATGCTAATGTGTCAAAGGAGAACTTAACTAATCTTCAAGCTATTCATGAAGAAAGTCGTCGTGATCAGTTNTACTTCCTAGATCGTCGCACTCAAGGATCGTGGGCTTTAGCTTTGGCTTCGGACTCATCTCCTAATTTAAGGCAGTGCACCATTCTTTGAATCTCTTAGGTTGATTTAGATCAACGATTGAGATTTTTTTTGGATATTTTGGCTTTCTTTTATTTCTGATTGATTTCAATCAACGACAATTCTATTTAGAATGTCTTTTGAAATCTTAGCTATCAGATTCACGAGAAAGAATTATGACGTATGAGAATTTCAGCTCAGAATGTTCTTAAAAGGAAATGAGCTTTGAAGCCATATGGATGAGTCTTCTCCAGCACCTACTGTGGCAAAAGAACTTGGTCAATGGGAAGCAAATGATGCTCGGATTGTTTCCTGGATTTTAGGATTTTTTGAGGCTCATATGGTGAACAATTTACGATTCTTTTGGCACAGCTAAAGAAATGTGAGAATACTTGAAATGCGTTTATAATCAAGATAATTCTGCAAAAAGCTTCCAATTGAAACTTGACATGAGTAATTATAGTCAGGAAAATCTTTCAATTGAAAAATATTATTCTGACTTTCTAAATTTATGGAGCGAATATACTGGCATTATCTATGCTAATGTGTCAAAGGAGAACTTAACTAATCTTCAAGCTATTCATGAAGAAAGTCGTCGTGATCAGTTTTAAGTGAAACTCGGACCTCAATTTGAAACTGCTCGAGCTGGGTTGTTGAACAGAGATCTAGTTCCTTGTTTGGATGTTTGTTTTGGGCAATTACTGCGCGAAGAACAAAGATTGGTGACACAAACTGCTATCAGTACAACATGTGGATCTTCAGAAATAATTAATATGACAAATGCTGCTAAGACCAAAGGGAAGTGACCAGTGCAGTGCTAGCTGCAAGAAATTTGGTCATATTACACAGAATTGTGAAAATAAGGTATGTACTTATTGCAAACAAAAGGGACATTCTTACGGAATGCCTTACACGACCCAAAACCGCAAACCACAAGCACTTTGTGCCACGGTATCCGACACTCACAATCCTGACTCGACATCCACAGTTACTGACAATATTCAACCATCATACCAGATATGGTTCAGCAAATGATTCTCTTTGTCTTTTGTGCTCTCGGCTTTCAAGAGAAATGTTAAACTATTACTTCCGTTCTTTCTCTTTGGTTTGTTGATTCAGGCGCCACAAATCATTTGACTAACACAACTGATTTATTATATAACCAAACGGTCGTACATTGATACTCAACATATTCAGGTGGCTGATGGAAATAATATTCTAACTATGACAATTGGTGATATTAACTCCTTCAAACATGTCTTGGTTTCTCCTAAATTATATACTGACTTACTCTCTGGTGGTCAAATATTGGATAATAACTGTGACGTACATTTTTCTCGTGATGATTGTATTGTGCAGGATCAAACGTTGGGGAAGATGATAGCGAAGGGGTCTAAAGTGGGCAGACTATTTCCATTACAATTTATTGTTCTTCAGAATACGTCATTAGCTTCTTCTGTTGTTGAGAATAAGACAGACATCTGAAATAAAAGATTAGATCATCCAAATGATATAGTGTTTAAGCATTTTCTTAAAAGTGATGTTTTTTATTCTACAGATAAGAGTTTAGTAGTTGACTGTTTTGTTTGTAAATTTGGAAAAAGTAAGACATTATCTTTCCCTATGTCAGACAGTCGTGTCAATAAATATTTTGTAATTATTCATAGTGATATTTGGGGAATTACACCAGTTATTTCACATGCTCAATATAGATATTTTGTGACATTTATTGATGATTACCGTCAATTTAATTGGATCTATTTTTTGTGTTCCAAAGCAGAAGTATTTACTTTATTTCAAATATTTTTAGCATATGTTGAAACTCAGTTCTTCGCTTGCATTAAAACCTTATGGTCTAACAATAACGGTGAGTAGTTGTCTCATGAGTTTCAAGCGTTTCTCCATAATAAAGGTATTATTTCACAATGTTCATGTCCCTATACACCGCAACAAAATGGAGTTGTTGAACAAAAAAATTGACATCTATTGGATACTGTGCGCACATTACTGATAGAATCTTCTATTCCTGCTAAATTTTGGACTGAAGCTTGATCTACTGCAATTTATCTCATTAATCATTTACCATCTCAACAATTGAAGTATGAGTCTCCCTACTATCGAATTTTTGATAAACATCCTAATTATTATATGCTACATACTTTCGGATGTGTTTGCTTTATTCATCTACCTGCTCATGAACGTCATAAGTTGGCAGCTCAATCAGTACGATGTGCCTTTATGGGGTACAATCCTAATCATAAAGATTTTGTGTTATGATTCGATTAATAGTCGATGATATATTTCTCGAAATGTGATTTTCTTTGAACATGAATATTACTTTCAGCATCATGTGTCGACACCAGATATAATTATACTTCCACAATTTGATAATTCTTCTGCTGATAAACGATTCAAGTCGGACATTGTCTACACATGACGCCTGCCCCCTTCACCTTCAATCTTCCCCGACCCTGATCCAGAAATTGCTCCAATAAGTATTCGACGATCAACCCGGCGTATCTGTCCTCCAGATAGATATGAATATTATGCAATTTTAAACTAATAATATTGTTCATACCTCTTACTTTCAGGCTGCTAAACAGACTTGTTGGGTCAAAGTCATGTAAGAGGAATTTCAGTCACTTCAAGACAATCAGATTTGGGATATTGTTTCATGTCCTACAGGTGTTAATCTCATTGGTTGTAAATGAGTTTATTCTCTTAAATTCTGATCTGATGACTCTCTTGACAAATATAAAATAAGATTGGTAACTCTTTACAATCGACAGGAATACAGGATTAATTATGAAGAAACATTTGCACCTGTGCCTAAGATGACAACTATCCGGCTGGTGTTATCTATTGCTGCATTTAAAGGCTGGTTCTTAAAGCAGATGGATGTTAAGAATGCATTCTTACATGGGGATCTCAAAGAAGATGTCTATATGACTCCTCATTCAGGCTTGTTTCTACACCTTCACATGATTTTTATAAGCTCAAACGATCCCTATACGGTTTGAAACAGACTCCACATGTCTGGTTTAAAAAGTTTTGCAATACCCTTCTTATCATCTCTTTTATTCAAAGTCAATATAATTCATTATTATTTCTTTCAAAGACTGACAAGGGAATCATTTTATTATTAGTCTATGTTGATGATATTGTCATCACAAGATCTGACAATCAATTGATGTCTCAGCTATAGAAACATCTTCAAAGTTCTTTTCATATGAAAGATTTGGGGTCATTAACTTATTTCTCAGGACTTGAGGTTCACTCTTCTCCCGCTGGTATTTTTCTTCATCAGCACAACTATATAAAGGGACTCATTGCTTTGGCTGGTCTTTAAGATGATTGTTCTGCTGATACTACTTTGGAAGTAAATGTCAAATATCAAAAGAATGATGGTGACTTTCTATCTGAACCATCTCTATATCGACAACTGGTTGGGAGTCTCAATTATCTGACTATTATATGTCCCGATATTTCATTTATTGTGCATCAAGTTAGTCAATTTATGCAAGCACCTACACATCTTCATTTAGTTGCAGTTCGACGTATTGTTCGGTATTTGAAAGGTACTTCTCATCATGGTTTGTTCTTTTCTGCGGAGTCTCCTATCACTTTAGCAGCCTATAGTGATGCTGATTGGGTTGGTTGTGCCAATACACGTCGATCTATTACTGGATGGTGCACGTTTCTCAACAACTCTTTACTCTCTTGGAAGAGCAAGAAACAAGATCGAGTGTCTAAGTCATCTACTGAATCAAAATATCGCGCTATGTCCTCTGCTTGTTCCAAGATGATTTGGCTTTGGGGAGTGCTGGCTGAGCTTGGATTTTCTCAGCTTGAGTCTACTTCTCTTCATGCAGATAATACTAGCGCTATCCAGATTGCTGCTAATCCCGTCTTTCATGAGCGCACGAAACACATCGAAGTGGACTGTCATTTCATTTGAGAAGCATATGAGGATGGTGTTATAACTCTTACTCATATCACTTCTGATCTTCAAACGACTGTTATATTTACGAAGGCTCTTTCTCGACAGCGTCATCAATTTCTTATTGGCAAATTGATGTTTCTTGATCAGCCAACGTCAATTTGAATGGGGATATCAATCAGGAATAAATGAAATCAGACAGAATAAAGTGTTTCCTTTTTTGCAATACTGCAAAGAAGGAAATATTATATTTGCACAAGATTCTTTCCTTTTAGCTGAATATTTAGATTAGGAATATATATTAATTAAGTTACCTAAAATAGATTATACAGAATATTATGCACTTAAAATAGATTGTACAGACTATTATTTATTGAAATGAAAGCAAAGGAAAAGTCATTCAGCCTATTTGCTCAAAATATCGACAGAACTCGTTATCTGCAATTAGTTAAATAGAAAAAGAAACTATGGTAGATTCGATAGCGTGAGAAAGGTAGTTGAGAGGGAGTTTGGTTTTGTATTTTGAGGGAGAAGTAGAAGCGGGAGGAGGAAGGGATTTGGCAGCTTGGGTTTCCGCAAGGGGAAAAGGAGGTGAGAAGGTGACTTTGGTGGTTGTAGAGGTGGCAATTAGCGGTTGTATTTAAGAGAACTATGAGGTTCTATGCTTCGCTCTTTGTATACAAGGAGTTGAGGCCATGTGAGAAGGCAAGCCGATCTATAGGAAAGGAAAGGCTAGTCGTGAAATTGTGTAAGTGAAGGGCATGGTGCAGTTGAGTCGATCGTGAGTGGTGAGGGACGAGGAATCACATGATTTATACAATCGCGGCTGGTGTCAGTCACGGGTGAGAGCTGGGTTTGAAAACCGAACTCTACTTAAGAACTTGAAAACTCTACCTTGCATCTGATGGTTTTTATATCATTTTGTAAATGCTCGAATGAGATAAATTCTTATATTTATACAAATTTTGGTTTAATCGACGCGTGCATTTGAAGTTTCTCTTAGATGAGGATATTCAACATACCTTGGTGAGATATTTTGATAAACTGTTCAATGAATATTGTGAATATATGATGCACTTTAGTGATCGTAATATCGTAAATGATAACAAAGTTTTCAATTTCTACCGTTGCTTTAGTAAATTAAAAGCCCAGTGAGTGGAAAACGAGTCTATTGGTTCATATTTTTAAGATAAAGGGGATGCACAAGAGTGTGCAAATTATTGAAGAATTAAGTTAAGGTATTATACATTAAATTTACGGGAGATAGTAATTGAACATAGGTTAGACGCGATACAAAAATTTCTCTAAATTCATTTGGATATATGTCAAGCAACTCTACTATAGAAGCTATACATTTATTGAGAGATTTGATGGAGAAGTACAAAAAGAGTAAAGTGGATATACTTGATTTTTGTCTTTTTTGAAAAACTTATGATAAGGTTTCAGTCAAAGTACTTTGGAGAGTTTTAGAAAATAAATTTGTTGATATTGCTTATATGCAGGTCATTAAATACATGTATACTAGACCTGTTACTTGTGTTCGAACACAAGGAGAATTGGCCAATTATTTTTCTATTTCAGTTGGATTATATCAAGGATTAACTCTTAGCCCATTTCTTTTTGCTTTAGTTATGGATGTTCTAACTGGACATTTACAGAAGGATGTACCTTGGTGTATGCTTTTCGTTGATGATATACTTCTTGTGGATAAAACTAAAGAGAGTTCATGAAAAAACTTGAATTATGGAGTAGATTTAAAACTGAATATATGTAATGTAATTTTAGTAGTAGTAGACCTAGCGGCAGGGCTGTAATAATGTGTGATCAAGTCATTAAAAGTAGTGAACATTTTAGATTTCTCGGGTGTTTTCTTCAAAGTGATGGTGATGTAGATTTGAATGCTATTAGTAGAATTCAAGTTGGATGGTTCGAGTGGACGAATGCACCAGGCCTATTGTGTGATAGAAAAGTACCGCTTAGACTTTAAGAAAAAAATTATAAGATGGTGATGAGACCTGAATGCTTTTTGGCGCAGAATGTTGGTCTGTAAAAGAGAAGCATAAAATTAAGTGTTGCGGAGATGAAAACACTCAGGTGGATGAGTGGCTTTATACTTAGATACATGTGTGAGACGAATATATTTGTGAAAGGGTTGGAGTAGCTCCAGTGGAAGGCAAGTTTAAAGAGACCCGCCTTAGATGGTTTGGTCACATTATGTAAGACCCGAATTTTTTTCTTACCTTTTTATTTTTCTACGCGATTTTTTCTCTTTCCTTTTCTACTGCTCATGACCTTTCCTTCACGATTGCTGATTTCCCAAATTTTCACATTTTCATTTTTCTTCTCTCGCTCGATGTTGCTGCCTTTCCGATTTGATCGACCCCCACCGCCTCTCACAGTTAATTAAGGAGGGTGGGTGTGTGGGTTAGGGCACCAATATCCCGCCTCCTCCTCCTCCCGACCTCCCTCTCCTCTTGCTTTCTCTGTTCGGCTGAAACCATCGCCTTCGTGACTGAACTCGTGTGATACATTCGCTATTGAAGCTAAATAGGAAGACAACGATCACATCACGAATATAGAGGCCCGAAAAGCCTCATCTTCCTTTTGTTTTGCTCCTACCCGAAACCATCGAGGAAGGTAACCCTTGCCTT
>NEWO01000176.1:421023-433101 GCA_003013225.1 Phalaenopsis aphrodite
TATATATGTATATATATATGTATCTATATATATATATATATATATATATATATACATATATATATACATATATACATACATATATATGTGTGTGTGTATGTATAATTTTTATAAATAAAATATGTACGAGTTGATCTTGCATCAATTTGAGCCAATTCATGTATGGCTGGAAATCAAATTGAAAAAAAAATTGATCAACCAAAATTCAATTTGATCTTCGAGCAAATTAAAAATCTTCAAGCTAAATTCTCAGCCGTACTTCTGATCCGTTTTCAAAATTGCACAGAGATTTATATGTTGCTGCTGATTACAAAATTGCACACAGATCATTAACAGCCCTAACATTGCTATGAATTTAACGAATTTAGCTCGAAGAACCTTAATGGTTATAAGAAATTTATTTGAATTTTGGCTCGTATCCATATCAGATTGAAATAGGCCGATTGAATTTTTTTTTCTGAGCCAATTTGGTGAAATCGAATTGTTAACCGCTCCATCTGAAGATCAAATTATCTGAATAATTAGTTTGGAAGATGGCATCAAAATATCAAATCGTGATGCATAATTGAAATCGGAAGCAAGGGGGAGGCTACAGAAGTTCAAAAACTGGGCATTGAAATGCGTTGGGATTCATGTTGAGAGGGTGCAAGAGAATTGCTAGAGGGAACGCAGCAGTGTGAGAGAAATCCAGCTCCAGCTTTCAGCATTCAAAGCTTTTCTGGATCTCGCTGCAGCAAATCTCTCAGTAAACCATTTCAACGAGGAGTTTAGAAATGTCTGCTTTCTTCTCCCTCACCTTATCTGTTGGTCTTCTGGAATCTCTGCCTATTTGATGGAAGGTTTGCTGATGACGTTGGCGGAGGGTGGAGCAGGTGATGTCAACCGAAGCCTTCTGGGAGCGTCTCAGATTGGCTGTGCGCAGCTCGTGCACGTTATTCTTCAGGCAAGTTGTGTTTTTGGCTTCCAATGGGTGTTTTATGGCAAAATTTTAACCATTTTTCTTGATCAAGTCTATTTGCCCGAACTCCGGACGTAGCTTTACATGCGGACTCCCAATAATATACCATCATGTGTGCTATATCAGCCCCACCTAAAAAATAGTGAAGTCAAACCGCGGACTCCGCAATAACCACGAAATAAACCCAAAATAGCCTAAGCGGTTCCACTTTATTAACCCCGAAATAACATCGTGAAGATTATTTCGGGGTAATTTCTGAGTTATTTCATGGTTATTGAACATATATTTCACTTCAATAACCCCGAAATAACATCTGCGATGTTATTTTGAGGTTATTGAAGTGAACCCGCGGAGGTTATTTCTAGTTTATTTATAGATTATTGAAGTGAAATATATATATTTTTCTTCCATAGTCCTGAAATAACATCCGCGGTTCCACTTTAATAACCTCAAATGTCTTTCGCAATGCAGCACATGTGGCGGCATATTGTTGGAGTCCGCACATAGAGCTACGACAGGAGTTCGGACAGAGAAAGGGAATGATAATAATCAATGCGCTTTAAAAAATAAGCTTTTGCTTCAAACTCACTGTTTCCTAACCAAATCTCCTTCATTCATCAGATTGTCCATCAGAAAAACTTGGCTGTCGACGTTGAGCTCGCCTTCCTCCATGCCTCCATATTCGGACTACTCAGAACAACGGATTATTTAGTTGAAGAAAGACGAGCAACAGTCTTTCTAAGCCACTGCGTGCTGCTGCTAGACTTGGTTGCTTGCCTGTGGTTCAATGGTTTCTCAGCCATGGCTGCCAAGATGGCTTTCTTGCTACAGCCTTAGCTGTCGCAGCCTCCAGTAACCAAGTTGAAATCACCACTTTCCTTCTTCATCAAATCCCACCTCATTTCCTCGCTTCCAAAAGCCAAAAGATTATCAAATTTGCTTACAAGTTCGGCAGCAACTCACTCCATGGTGTCTCCTTGCTCCTCCATCTCAACTTCCTCAGCGACGCTTCTGCAACTTATACAGTAGCAGATAACATGGCTCGATGGGACGATGCGAATGTGGTTCCAGCTTTCTGTTAGATATGGCTCATATACCAGATAAGGGACAGAAGTTGTAGTGGAGCGGAAGCATATGTCCAATCGAGAGTAATTTTTGTTACGTGGGTTGGAGGTGCAGCGGCAACGCCCCTGCAGTACGGCACAAGAATAAATTTATAATTCAAATTATACGCCGGGGCTATATATATATGATGTATACTAACCTTAGGGTATCTTGTACTTCTTTTTGTGAATTGAAGGTAAAGCCGCCGCTTTGCTCCCGAGGACGTAAGCATCTTTGTCGAACCTCGTTAAATCTCTATGTTTCTTTTTGGATTTGTGTCGATTCTTGTGTTTTATTGCCCTAAAATTTTCAACACTTTCTTTCAAGAACGGTGGTCGGAGGAAGCTTTTTTGGAGGGGATGAAGGAAGGGAAGGACCATTATGTAAACCTTGTGAGAATACTAAAAAGAGAGGAATCAGATCATTGGTCGAGGGAGCTTCCATTGCCATTGTTAACGGCTATTGCGTGCTTGCCGTTGTATAGGGAATGTGTGGCGGCCAACGGTCAGCTGCCGCCTCAAAGAATAAGAGGGCAGCTTGTGGAGGTGACGGAAAGGCTCGCTAATGGAGCTGTTAATGAAGGAAATCAGTTCAATTAGTTATTGGCTGTGTTGGAGAATCATCTCCCTTTCTTTGTTCATTGTTCATGATGTTCTTTTGCTTCTTAGATTTCTGGATAGTTTGTGTAGTTAGTTTTTGTTTACACATTTCATTATTGCTTCAAACATAGATTAATGGAGTTTCGGATTAATGAAGACAAGTTGGGATTTACATCCAAACTATTTGTTGAAATAAGTAAAAAAGAATGATTTACATTCAAGTAATATGAGGGACTGCATTACAAAAATACATCTTCCATAATTAGGAAAATAAAAGATGACATAATTGGGAAAATAAAAGATGACAGCAAAGTAACCAAATGCAACAAAAGCATAACATAGGACTTGTACTAGGCTTGTATTAAGAGTATGGCTCATATGTCCTTTGTATAAAATTTCAATTTGCTCATCTATTCACAATCATCATGTGCCTTATATGAAGATTAAGGGTCTATTTGGAGCAGCTCCGGCTGTCCCAGAAAGCTACTGCGAATAAGCTGGCGGGTTGTTTGTTTATTGCTGCTTGAAAATAGTTGTAGCACAACTATTTCTGGACAAATGACAATTCTGCTTCTATGTAGTAATGTTGTTGTTGGAAGTGACCACAAACCACACATGAGCCAACCCCACAACACAACATTAAACCAAAACATTAACATTTGACACAACCCACACCTCCACAACACAACCACAACCTCCACACAACCATAAGCACCACAACCACCTCCAACCATAATCAATTGTCATAACTATTTTATAAATACATTTTTTCTCATTCCTTGAGCCTATCACACTAAAACTTTGCCCCAATTACAAACATACCACATCCCCCAACCCCTTCTCAAGTATAAGTTGTATGTAACGAAACAAATCAATCATTACTTCAGCTACCACATATCTTTAATAACTTCAACAATCCAACCCACATCACAACCACCACAACCCACATCACAACCACCACAACCCACAACCACCACACAACAACCATCCAAACACACATCCCACAGCCACCACACCACAAGACACAGCACCACAACAACCCAACCAACAACACAGCCACCACAACTCATAGAACAACAACCACAGCCCACAACACCGCCACCATAACCCACAGAACAATCACCCAGCCCACAACCAAACAGACACGAAGCACAACCCAAGGTTTGGACAGGAGGAGGCGAGCGGGGATCTTACCTCTAGAATGACGAAACAAAAGCTTGGTTGCAGGGGAAGGGAGAGAAAAGCTCGATCTCGAGAGAGGGGAAAGAGAAGCTCAATCACGAGAGAGGGGAGCGAAAGGGTATGAGTAAAAGTCGGGTGATGAATTAATACAAAACGTGGGTCGCAGGGTCCGTGTTTTGTCTGATTTTTGTAATAAACGCACCCGCGCCGCGTTTTCCAAGCAAGAAAAAAAAACATGTGTTTTAATGTCACGCCACACGAAAAATACAGCGCCAAATGCACCCTATGTTGGTTCACTTGTGTGATCCACAAACAATTGGAAAGTGAATGCTATTCTAAAGTTAGATTAGCCTAGCCCCAACCCTTAATCCCTTCAATGCATCTACCAATTTGTTGAAAGTAATGCCAATTAGATTAAATTGATGTTTGACATTGATGACTTGGTTAAAATACCAAACTATCATGGAGCTATTGATGGGATCCAACTCTAGCATAGTGACTTGAAAGCATTGGCCTTATGAACTATAGACCTTAGATTATAAAAGCATTATACAGTCCATCTAACGGTGTAAATGAGTCTAGCCAGCTCTTGCATGGCTTGATAAAGTGCTTGTGAGATTAGCTTGATGAGCTAATGAGCCGCGCTGAGACAACCCCAACTCAGACTTATTAGCTTGTAAGTCTGCTTGTTTAAAGAATAATAATATAACATATATTTAAAACTTATTAGGAATCAAGAATTTAGGCATAAAATTGTTAAAATTGTTGAAAGTATTGTATCAATTTTAAATATCAAATGATTTCTTATTATTTCTTATTTTAACACAAGTATTTGAATCAAAATTATTTTTTTCTTTTTCATAATAAATGAGATGATTTTTGAATCGAAGACAGTAATTGCTACATTAAAAAAAAGGGGTTAAATGTCATCTCACAAAATATATATTTCAGATTGAACATCGACGAAGTTAGCCCGTTGGAGTATACTATGACTTAACCAAACTTTCAGGTTGGTCCTCTGAATTGCCGTCTGCATTTATGGCCAGGATTTTTCTTAGATATTCCAACTGCTCAAATTCGCCTTTGAGTTCCTCCCACTGTAAGGAAAAGTTATAAGAGAATAGTCAATTGTAAGAGAAAAATGAATCTAGAATTATCAAAGACAATGACACATAAAAGAGAATAAGAATTGTCTGTACCATAAATTTAATTCAAGGAAGATTTACATACGCACCTCTCAATTTTTATGTATTTAGATATCTAACAACTAAACTTCAATTTTTACATACGGTACCACCTTACCTATGATATCTTATTTATTTGCTTTAATATGAATTAAATTAACTCTTTTTCCCAAATATACATTACAGTTTCTTCACTGATATTGGCTCTGGTTTGTATCACAGGCATGAATGAAGGTTAATTGGGCGTCATACCACATAAAAATTGTATTATAACTGAATTTTCTCTATAGTTGTATCTTTCTGTTTCTTCCATATTTTCATATTTATCTTATATGCTTGCATGTTAGCGTCATAATTTTTACATTAATTGCTCTCATCATTTACTGTAGAGAAGATATTACTTGTGATTTAAAATTTCTCTCACATATAACATAGATTTATTTACATCACCATGGCAGCATAGACAATTGTATGGCTTTGGTGTTTGTGATTTAAATATCATAGCTCGTGTAATTGAATGTTTCATTCCCATTGAGCTTAATAGTTATTGACTGTTCCAGTTGCTTAATCTTTCAAACTACACTTAGCAAATTTACATTGGCACCTAGCCTAAGTGCAAAGTTATCTTTTGCAGACCTAAGGACAATTTAGTCTTTTTTTATTATTGTTATTGTTGGGTATAAATAGGCTTGTTATGTCTAGGGTTAGGTTTATGCATGAGATTGTTGTTGTAAGTCTTAGATTTAGGGTTTGAGATAGATTTCGTACCCTCGAATTGTAGGAAATAGGAGAGATCGCCTACCTCTTGAATTGTATGTGCTTATCGTTTGTATTAGTGTGAGTTGTTTGAACTATTGCAATAAAGATTTCTTTTTGCCCTCATTTTTGTGAACAAACATGTTGAATTTAATTCAGGATCATAACAAGTTGGTATCAGAACAGACTTTTCTGGGAATAAAAGAGTGAATATCAAACATGGAGAGTTATATTTTCGATCAACAACGTGATCTAGAAATACAGTGAAAGCCATGAAAAGATCGCAGCCTACCAAGATGCAAAACTCACGTCTGTCTCCCCCCGAAGCGACATAGTACGATCCCGTACCTTCTTGACTGAACCCATGATATAGTCGCGATCATAACTTGCTAGGAAGGTGGCGACGTGACCAAACCAAAGTGATACAATCGCGATCATTGCTTGTTGGGAACGCAATGACGGGTTGGTGGTTTATAGAAGAAGGCAGCGACTAGCTCGCGGCTTACAGAAGAAGACAAAGACGGTTTCAGAGCCTTTGTCAGCCCGCACTGTCGTGACCAAACCATGTGATACAATCGATAAGAGCTTGTTGCAATACAATCGCAATCAAAGCTCGTTGGGAAGGCTCCTTGTTGCCTTCGTGACCGAACCCTACGATACAGTCACAAACAGAACTTACGAGGAAGGCGATGACGAGATCTTATTGGGTCGTGGTAGAAAGCTTGCGATACCACAGCGGTTCGAGTTACCTGGAAAACAGAAGGGATTCCGGCTCACATTCGTCTCTGTCTCACTGAATCACATGAAAGACTCGATCAGATTAGAACTAGCGGGGAAAGCTGCGACAAGATGAGTCGTGCCCTAACTATGATCCTAGAAGTCAGCGGATCCGAACTAAAGCGTACCCTAGTGACAGGAAAGAATGACAATCAAGAAAGTAGATGATTCAGAGAATAAGTTAGAGGAAGAGATGAGTATCAGATCTTGGCTGGAAGAAAGATTCACTACCATAGAGGATATGTTCTATTCTATGGAGAACCGATTAGAGGACCAATTCTAGAGCATGAGGGAAATTCAAGCGATACTAAAGTGACTTATTGAGATGCAATCCAAGACACTGTCGACGGCTCAATTTGCAAACCCTAACCAAAGGTTGACTGAAAAATCCATGGCAAGATCAAAATAAAAAAAGATCGAACATGAGAAACATGAGGATAACATCCATCATCACTAACCCCCTCTCAAAACTTCGATTGAGGGTGGATTAGAAATTTCTGATGAAAGTCGTTGGGCTGAAACATGTAGAAGAGATTATGCACGAGGTATGACGAGCACAAAGAAGAAAGAAGAGAAGCAGGGAGGGGATATTGCTATGATCGAAGGATGAAGATTTAGTCTCGATATAAGGAGAGAAACATCGGAGAAAGAGGAAATTGGAGTGAAGATGGAAGAGTTAGGAAGTTGAAGATGACAATCTTCGAGAGTAGGTGCATCGGACGGAGCAATACTTCGCGGAGAATGAGCTAGATGGGGACTAGAAAGTCATAGTGGCAAGGTTGTGCTTGGAAAGGAAAGCTCTAGCCTGGTTTCGGTGGAGGGAGACTAGATATTCGATCCATTCGTGGGAAGAATTCAAGGATTGTTTATTGGACGTTTCCGAGCAATTCGAAAAGCGGATCTGCACGAGCAATTCTATGCATTGACTCATGAGGGGATTGTCATGGAATACAGGGAGAGATTTGAGCTAGTCAGGACGGCTGGGGGGGGGAGTTGATTTCTGAAGCAGGATTGGAGAGATGTTTCATAAAGGGCCTAAAGCCCAACATACTGGCATCACTCTGACTATTGAGATCGTGGGGATCGTGGGAGACCATGTAGCCAGCTCAAATGGTAGAGGACAAGAATCAGATAAAGAAGGCTGGCCGAAGCAACACAGATGGAATGTTGTACCAAACTGCTACAACCACGATGATACTAAAAGCTCAAACAATGGAAGTCAAGAGGGAGGCTGCACGAGACACGAAATTCGGACCATGATTGGGAGCAACAGTCAAGCACCTTATAGAGACAGAGATTTGAGAGAAGTGAGAAAAGGGGTTAAATTTTCAGTATGATTACAAGTTTACCCCAGGACACATTTGCAAGGATCCAAAATTACAAGTTCTCATTGTGCATAACAAGGAGACAAAAAATGAAGAAATAGAGACAGTTGTGGGGGAGGAGAAGGAACACTCGCACTTTTTTTCACCTTAAAGATAAGGTGTCTTTTGGGTGGAATATTGTTACGTTGGAGCCTAGCTCAATGGCAAATTTGTCTTTTGTACGCCTAAGGGTAATTAAGTATTTTATTATTATTGTTATTGGGTATAAATAGGTTTGTTATGTCTAAGGTTAGGTTTATACATGAGATTGTTGTCGTGAGTCTTAGGTTTGGGGTTTGAGAGAGATTTCCTAACTTTGCAATTGTAGAAATTGGGAGAGATCACCTACCTCTCAAATTGTAGCTACATATCAATTGTATTTGTGTGAGTTTTTTGGATTATTGCAATAAAAAATGTGTATGCCCTAATTTTTATAGAAAAACGTGCCGAATTTGACGTCGGATCGTAACACACATTTGTGTGGTGTCTCATTTTAAGGATTGAATCAATTCATTACAGATGTATGTTTTCTAATATATTTCAGCATAATATCATTTAATTGAAGTTAGCACTTCTACATATATTTGTACTAATTTATCACATCTTATGTATCTTGTTTCACACCCTAATCAATTTGTGTGTGTGCTTCCATTATTGATTTAATTGTTAATTTAATTAGCTTTCCATATATTTGAAAAAGCTTCAAAATTTAAGTGCCCCAGCCCCCTTCTTTTTCGGGGTGCCTTATCGCCTCAAGTGCCATCAACACACAATGTCATTTTTTTTAACAAGCGCATTAAAAGAAAAAAAAAACTAGTTAAAAAGAATTCAAAAGCATAAAATTTAAAAATGATTTTTTTTATAAATCACTTTCATTCAGTTTTGACCACAAGAAAACATACACTTTGTTGTTAAGTTACCTCTAAATATGACAAAGAGACTAATTTCCAGCCTGCAGCAGATATATATCGCCTTTTGAGTATCGTGTGACCCAAAGGAATCCCTGTATAAATGTCATTTGAGTCAATGAAAAGAACTATGAATTTGCCAAATTAAGTATCCTCAAAAAAAGGGGACATTTATATAGATAGCACACAATTCATAGGTATTTACATAGCTAAAACATAAACTTTCAAATTTACACACATTGCGCACAATTCTTATGTATTTATATATCTCAAACCTAAACTTTCATATTTACACACATAGCACTCAAATCACATAAAAAATAATACAATTACCACCTTTAAAAAGTCAATTACACATTCTCATGCATAGGTTTAAAGCACCAATGAGACATGTAATTAAATATGAAAATTTAGGTGAATACATAATAATTGCATGCTAAGTACGTAAATTTCCCTAAAAACTCATTAAAATAAACGCAATGTTGTCCCTTAGAATCAAAAATCAAAACTTACCTAAATTCCTTGAGAAATGTGATGGACCATCAATCTCCAAAGCAAGCTTCTTATCAACCAACACAGCATCCAAAGTGTAACAATCGAGCGAATATTCTTTGACCCAATCAAGACCAGTGCTGATAAGAAGCCGCGCAACCTCTTTTTGGAATGAAGAAGTTGTTTTCTGATTGAAACATTTAGTCTTTCCTGTTTGTGATATTTTCTCTTCAACATCCTTTTTCAACAATAAACCAAGTTCAGCATACTCGAGCTTCAAAAACTGATTTACCAAATAAACCTGTGATGCAAAGATTATATCTTCCCTATATTGTCCTGAAAGCCTCTGCTCCTCATGTTGGTCCAAAGCTCTCCACACATAAGAGAAGAATAAATTATTCAGCCTGCCTAGAACAGCATAGGACCAAGCTATGTTCCCAAGTTGATCTCTACTAAACTGAAACACAGAGATCCTTACATTCTCTTCCGGGACATTGTCCATGGCATTATCAACAGTCTCAACAGTCTTATCATCCATGATAACTGGTGAACTTAGTCTTCCTTCTTCCTTGATAACCTTATCTAGTGAATCCAGCAAAGGATCAGCACACTCATTCAAACAAGCAAATGCCCATAATAACTGAGCAAGCTCTTGTTCCTTGAAAGTTTGCACTATTTCAGCTGCTCTGACAGCTATTTTTGAGAAGAGTTGGGGCGCAGAGTGCTGCATTGATGCAAAAGCACCGGCAACATTACCCAAATTTTGTGCATTGAAGTCCCCAATCTTCATAGCTCCCACCTCAGCAATTCTATCCATCTCTGAAATATAGAGTAGCTCACCACCAATCTTCGACAATGCCCAGGCAATGTTTGATATCCCCTGAGCCGAACATTCAGGCAAAGCAACCATTGCCATGCCTACAAGCATAGACATCTCTCTTTGGCGGGCAAACGCCAGCCTGCGAGTTCTCATCATGGAAACTTTTTCCATGTTTCTGGCTATGCGGTGAATAGCAGTTGCAATATTGATAGGAGTTAAAGGAGAAGGATTTAATCCTTTTGCCACAGCTGATATAGCTTCTGCTGCTAAATTGAGAACTTCCTCCGCAGTTTGTGCATCAACAATGTCTTTGTTGAGGCAAATCTCTTTCTTCCTATCAGAAGGTCCTGAAAACTGAAACAATTTCTCGATAAAAGCCTCCTTGGCTTTCTCCCTCCTTTCTTCAAACATCCCATCAGCAAACATGGTAACTCTACTGAGAAGGCCGCTGTTATCCTCCCCTATTTCTTCGTCTAAATCCATGCCTTCCAAAGCATCGTCTAAATCTTCAAGGATTTCCTTCTTGTTCACTTTCTCCTTGATTCCCTTAACCTTCTTCTTCTTCTTTTTACTCCTGGATGTTACCATTTTCTCCATGGATGATGTCAAACCCCTCGCTTCAATTGTCCTCAACGCAGCCCTCCTAGCCCTAACACACCAATCCATGCTGTCAGTGTCCTTAAGCAACCTGGATTTTTCAGCTTGCTTCTTCTTGATTTGATGAGAACTTGATGAAGGAACCTTTCCCAAGAACTCTAATTCCCAAATGGGAGTAGGATGCTTTGGTTCCTCAATCCCCCTCAACGGCATAGAATTGTTCTGCATTTTGCAGGTAAAACCCCTAGTTCTTCTACTAAATAAGACCTCAGAGTTAGGATCAAAAGCGCCGGAAACACATTTCACTATCGGTAAATTGAAAGGATGAAAGGATTTCTTGGGGAAGAAGGTATTGAGACAGCCTTCCATTTGAGCTTCAAACGCAGTGGGAATCCGAATACTTTACAACGCAAAACTAACGGAAGTGTGGAGTGAACTCCAGGGATTGAAGAAAGGAGAGTGGACCTTTCGCCATTTGCGATGCGCGAGGTTCACAGCTTAACTTTGGGAGTAATTGAGAGTTATGGATACGATATTGGGATATTAATCTCAATACTCTCTCAATAATCTATTAATATATTTCTTAGTTTCGCTTTTATTTTTGAGGTTATTGGAGGTATTAATCTCAATAACAGCTACATAACCCTCCAAATATTTGGAACTTCATTTGACTCATATTTAGAACATTTATCAAAAATTTTGAAACATTGTGAAAAAACAAATTTAGTCCTTAATTGAGAAAAATGTAAATTAACAGCTACATAACCCTCCAAATATTTGGAACTTCATTTGACTCATATTTAGAACATTTAGCAAAAGTTTTGAAACGTTGTGAAAAAACAAATTTAGTCCTTAATTGAGAAAAATGTCAATTTATGATAACAGCAGAAATTGTATTAGGACATCAAACATCAAAAAACGGTATGAAAGTGGATCTTGCTAAAATCCAAGTGATCGCTAATTATGTTGCGCTCCTTTTGTGGGAGTTAACCACCACAGTCATACACATGTAATTCTGCATACATAAATATTTTCCAATTGAGAGAGAGATTTACTCCCATTTTCTCTATATTTACATATCTAATAGCTGAAATTTAGCTTTTAAATTTATATCACTCAACCTTTCGTATCACAACAAATATATCATTAGTTTGATTTTTAGACTTCATTAAAAGTAGAGGCCCTCCCTGGAATGAAAATATACATAAACATTAGCAACACAGTAAAGATTTAACGTTTTTTTTTTAAATGATGTCTTAGAAGATGGAAGATAATGTTACATTTATAGATAAAATAACATACCTTGAACAAATAGTATATGGTCGGGATTGGAGGAA
>NEWO01000176.1:440114-492113 GCA_003013225.1 Phalaenopsis aphrodite
ACCAAGAGTAAACACAAACATAGTAGTAGACCTTCTGTCATTTAAATCACCTGCTTAATCTTAATCAATGTACCTCACAACTGAAGGATCATTTTGTTGACTGCCAAAAATAATTTCATGTCCTACAGTACCCTTCAAATATATGAAAATTCACTTGACTACTTCTCAATGTCGTCTTCTTGGTTTAGACATTTATTTGTAAACTTGACTAATAACGTGAGCCAAATCAGGACGAGTACATACTATTATATACACCATGCAGCCAACTGTATTGGCATATGAAATCATTGTTATGTCTTCAATTTTTGTATCTTTCTTAAGGCGTTGTTCTGAATAAAGCTTAAAATGATTTGTCAATTGAGTGCTCACAGGCTTTGCTTTGCTTAACTCAAACTTGTTCAACACTTTCTCAACATAGTCTTATTGAGATAAACATAATCGTCTAGAGCATCTATCTCAATGAATCTCTATTCCAAGAATCTTCTTCGTAGGACTCAAGTCTTTCATGTCAAATTCCTGACTCAATAAAGCTTTCAAACCAAAGACATAATTCATATTCTTTGCAGCAATCAGTATATTATCAACATACAATAACCAAAAATAATAAAATAATCATCAAGACTCTTCACATAAACACAACAATCATACTCACATCGCTTGTAGCCAATCTGAATCTTGTAGGAGTCAAACTGCTTGTACCATTGTCTTAGAGATTGTTGCAACCCATACAACGATTTCCTTAATTTGCAAACCAGATGCTCTTGTCTATGCTGAGTGCACCCTTCCGGTTGCTCGTGTAAATTTGCTCCTCCAAATCACCATGCAAGAAAACAGTTTTAGCATCCATCTGCTTCAAATGCAAGTCTCAAATAACTACTAATGCAAGCACTGCCCTGATTGAAGTATCTCTGACCACAAGAGAAAATATTTCATCATAATCTATTTCTTTCATTGTGAAAATCCCTTTGCTAAGTCGAGCCTTGAACTTTTCCCCTTCTTTTTCTAATATTATTGGTTTCCTTTTGTACACTCACTTCCACCCAATAACCTTCCTTCCCTCGGGAAACTGAACTAGCTCCTATGTGCGATTTTTCTACAAAGACTGCATCTCCTCAACTATTGCACCCATCTATTTCTCTTTCTCCTATTGGTGATAACTCTTTGAAAAGTGGCTAGATCATCTTTGTTGATGAGAAATGCACAAGAGACCAAGTCTTCATAACTCAATTTGTTAAGAGGACTTATATTGGTGCGTCTCTTTCTGTCTCTAGCTAGATTATAATTATGCAGATCATATAGAATGGAATCATCGGGTGTTGGATTCGAACCTTCAAATCCCTCAATGATTTCTGGATGTTGTTCTAAATTCATCTGCACTGCATCTGAACTGAAATTGTTTCCTTGCACCTTGTCTTGATTTTGTTGCAACATGGACTGCTCATCAAAAATTGCATCTTTGTTGATCATTATCTTCTTTGCAATTGGATCCCAAAATTTGTATTCTTTCACATCTTTCTTGTAGCCCAGAAAGATGCAATTCTTGGATTTTGCATCAAGTTTTAATCTTTCATCTCCATGTACATGCACATAAGCAGGGCAACCAAAAATTCATAAATGAACGAAATTAACTGAATTACTTATCCATGCCTCTTCTGCAACCTTGCCACCTAAAGATTCTCAAGATGATCTATTGATGTGATAACCTGTCATAGTCACAGCCTCTACCCAGAAACTCTTAAGAAGTCATGCATTCAGTCTCAAGCATCTTGTTATTTCAATTAAGGACTTGTTCATCCTTTCTACCACACTATTCTGTTGTGGTGTATTGCGTACTGAAAAATGTCTCTAAATCATATGCTCCTCATAAAACTTCTGAAACTGCAAATCTGTGTACTATGTCATTATTAGATCTCAAATATTTGATCTTTCTGCCAGTTTGGTTCTCCACTTCAGCTTTCCACAGCTTAAATTTAGAGAATACCTCATATTTTTGCTTCAAGAAATACACCCAAATTTTCTTAGAGAAATCATCAATAAATGTAACAAAATACTAAGATCCTCTCAATGATGATTCCCCGTCAGGGCCCCATACATCAAAATGCACATGATCAAGAATCCCTTCAATTTTGTGTTTTTCAGTCATAAAACTGACTTTAGTCTGTTTTTCAAGAACACATAAGTGACAAAGATCGAGCTTGCAGTTTTTAACATAATGCAACAAGTTTCTTCTATGAAATTCAATCATCTCACTTTCACTAAGATGATCTAGGTGCATATGCCATAACTTTGTATTATTGTCATCTGACTCCACAAAATGGGCTCCACCGACAATTTTACTCCCCAACAGTTGTAGATATTACATATAGTTAACTTCCCTTTGATCTCATTCAGTGCAACCTTAACAATTCTGATGGTTTCTCTATCCTCATCTGCCTTAGGAATAAAATCATTTCTAAGTAAAGTGCCCATGTAAATCAAATTCATCTTCAGATCTGGAATACGTTTGACATCATATAATGTTCTAATAGTGTCATCATACATCTGAATTCTGACTCCACCAATACCAACAATATTGCAACATCTATCATCACCTAAATAAACTGAGTCATAATTAGTTAACCCGTATGAAGTAAGTCACTCCCTGTTATGTGTTATGTGATAAGAGCATCCTGAATCAAGAATCCATGCATCCATAAAATGAGCTGATGAAACTGAAAGCATATCATAATTACTGCAATCTGAATTGTCACTCTGTACCACATTTACATACTTAGACGATGCATCACGTTTCTCCTCAGTCTGCTTCTTCAGCTTTGGACAATCTCTCTTCATATGACCCGACTCCTTGCACTTATAACAATGAATTGTCTTTTTACATTTTGACTTTGATATGAAATTTAGCTTTACAAAACCCTCATTCTCTTTCTTCCTTCCATGGTCCTGATTACCCTTATCATATAAACTGTCGCTATGAGAGTTTTCCCCAGCATTTTATTTCTGCTAGTTGTGAGTCAACAATGTTGCAGTAATCTAATTAACTTTAATAATTTTTTTCTCATATGTCAGAGTATTCACTAGGTGTTCATAGAAAAAAGACAATGAACACAACAAAATCATTGTTCGACTTTTATTCTCATTACTCACATCAAGCTGTGATAAATCGGTGATTATTTGATTGAAGTCATTCATGTGCTATGCCAGATCAGAACCTTCTTGCATCTTCAGCCCATACTGCTTTTATTTCAGATACAATTTATTCGTCAGAGATTTGGACATAAACCGAGTTTCTAATTTCTTTCATATCTCCCATGGAGATTTTAGATTCATCACGTGATACATAACCTCATTTGTCTGACACAAGCGTATTGTTGCTATCGCTTGTTATTGTATTTTTTTTCCAATCTTTATCCACCATGACATCTGGTTTCGTTGTCTGCAAAGCTTTCAAAATTCTCTGTTGCACCAATAAATCTTTTACCCTTGTTTGTCACAATCTGAAGTTACCAGTTCTATTGAACTTCACCACCTAGAATTTTGCATCAGAAATTGTCATTTGAAATTAATCGTGGTTGCAAACTCTTCTGCAAATTCCTCTGTAATTCCTTGATCAGATTCTTTCCCAAAAAAGGATTGAAATGTTCTCTTAATTAAATTTTCTTAATTAAGTTTCTCTTAATTAAGTTCCTCAGAAAAGCAACAGAATCTTTTCAAAAAAATATTGAAATTTCTCTTAATTAAGTTTCATTAATTGAGTTTCCCTTAATTAAATTTCTCAGAAAAGCAACAGAATCTTTCCAAAAAAGGATTGAAATATTCTTTTAATTAAGTTTCCCTGAAAAATAATTTTAAGAAAATTTTCTTTCCTGATATTTCTTTTTCTGCTTTTGTCCGCGTGCAACAACAGGAACTTCCTTTTCCGCGACAATTTCCTAAAAGAGAATATTCCCTCCCAATTCTGCTCCCACGCCGAACAGAGCGCTGCCCGAACCGCTTCTGCCTCCGGCTGATCTTGCGATCTCCTGTGTCGCGAACGGAAGAACCTCTGCGGAGTTCCTCGATTCCTTAAAGTCGAACTCCTAGCAACCTCCAAATTTTTCTATTCGCAACCTCCTATGCAAACTTTGCCTTCTCGCTTGGTCGTGCGAGGAAGCCCTGTAGCAGAACCGCGGTTCGCCTTTCTGTGTCGCGAACGCCAGCCGAACTTCCTCTGTGTCGCCTTCGAACTGCTCGCAACCGAAGCCCCTTTGCGAACGCCTCTCTTCTGTCGCGAATCCCTATGCATCGTGAATTTGAGATGCCACAATTCGCCTCTCTATCACGATCCAAACCGCCGAACTCCTTGCCTCGGTCGAATTCACCGAAGCTTTCGCCGCCGAACCATAGCCGTCGATCTTCCTTGTGCCAATATTTTTCTTCTCTGCCATAGAACATCTCTTTGATACCACTTGTTGAGAAATTATGACGAAAAAAAATAGGAATCGACACAAATTCATAAGAACACACAGAGATTTAAAGAGGTTTGGCAAAAATGTCAACGTCCTCGAGAGCAGAGCAGTGGTTTTCTTTCAATTTACAAAAAAGAGTACAGAATACAACATCAGGCCTAGGGTTACGATTATGCATATATATATATATATATATATATATATATATATATATATATATATATATATATATATATATATATATATATATATATATATATATATNATATATATATATATATATATATATATATATATATATATATATATATATATATATATATATATATATATATATATATATATATAACTCTAGAGTATAATATATAATAATAAAATTACCCCTATACCAATGCCCCGCACCCCCAACCCCCAACCCACACAACAAAACTCTCTCGATTTTAACATATTATTCCGCTTCGCTCCAGCATCTGTCTCTTCTGATATATGAGTCATACCTAACAATTACACAGTTTGCAGAATCTGCAGTTTCCTTTAATATTTCTCCGCACGCATCTAGAGCTACCTCCGGAGTCCGGAAAAAATTTTTTAGAAAAATTATTCTATAAGGTTCGATCTCCACGGTTCATAACAACCAAGATGAATGATAATCGATATTATTTTGAGTTTTTTTTTAAAAAAATAAATTAACAGTAGAGATCGGACACGCTTTTCTGCATTTTGTTCATGATATGGAATAATTTTTCAACTTTTGGCCCACCATTTTCCCTGTCCATTTCTCAACCGAACCCCACGCAAAGCTGCCGAGGCTCTCGCCCCTTTCTTCGATCTCCCTCCGACAAAAATCGCAAAATCCTTCGCCCCTCCTCTCGGAAATCCTCTCGTCCAAATGGAGGAGCAAGGTAAGCAGTAAAACAGCACACTCACTACACTCCACTCCTCCATTTCACGGTTTGGAACAGTTCCCTCTCTGTCTTTTTCACGCTATTCCCTCTCCCTTCCTCGCCCGAGAGCTGCTCTTCCATTCCTAAAACCTCTCCATTTTTTCTCCCAACCAAAAAAGAAACCAAGCACTCCCTATTTCCTTCTCGCTTCACTCCCACCAACAGCCACCCACCTCACTCCCACTCCTCCCCCATCTCTCTAGCCGTCAGGCATACCTTATATATTTGTTAGGTACGACTCATATATACCAGACAAGGGCCAGATGGTAGAGCACGGTAATTTTGTAATTGCAGTAAAGGTTATATAAAGAGGAGTCGAATGAGCGAAATGGCCCACCTTAATCCACCTCGTGAAGGTATACATGTATTTCTTAAGTAACTATGTTTTCTTAATTTCTCTTCATGTAAACGTGTTGGATGTCTAAATTACTGAAATGTTTGTGTAAATTATGACAAATTATATATGTGGTTGCTTTTGATCATCTAAGTTATGCATTCTTGCATAGGCTTTATGACCGCATTCCACCTATCTAACAAAATGCTTGTGGAGAATGTGATGGATTTCATATTGCTTGAATTAAATTCCATAGGTTGATTTTTCTTGTGAATTTGCCTCATTCAATTTCATTTGTGTTGGAAAGATCATGCATATGTATCACATCTGTAATACTACTGACATTTCCTTTCAATCATCTATTTTGCCTTTAAAAGGCAAATAAAGGAGGGAGTTTTTAGGTACATACCACATGACTCCTATGTATTTGCATATCTAACAACTTCACTTGAGTTTCATATTGTTACAATCAAACTATCTTTGAAGATGTGTGCTTAGTTTTTTTTTAAAAGTCAATTACATTGTATTTAAGATTTGATATAAAAATTGGAATATTAAAATCTAAATTTTAGATATGCGAATGCATAGGAATTAATATAAGAATTGCACATGACATTATTCTTATGTTTTTACATATCCCTGGCAAAAACTTAAATATTTGCATGCATATCACTCAATTCTTATCCATTTGCATATTCAGCACATCAACTTCAATCTTTGCATGCATAAATTTATTAATTTAGAGGATCTTCCTGCCAAAAGTTTGCCACCAAATAGCCTCTAAATAAGCCACCAAACAGCCCCTTTAATACCACCCAAACCTATATCAAATCAACAATGAATCAGCTCTTGAATCCATTTGAAATGTTGTTGGAATCCTGCTGCAAGACAGGTCATAGAAAGTCTTAAAACTTGCTAACGCCCTGCTGAAATGCTTCATAAAATCTGCTCGAATACTGTACAGAACTCTGTGAAACCTTACAACCAATTATCTACTCACAAAGGTGTAAACTTAACTTAGTCAGATCTAACTTGTTGGAATCTTACAAATTTCTTGCACTCATTTAAATATTGCGTACATATTAAAGTTAAAACAAAAAAGAGAAGCCTGTAGACTACAGGAAAATTACGGATTAGCGTCAGACTCAAATTCGATGTAAAATTAGTGTCCGTTTTACATCCATTTAGCGTCGCACGTTGTTTTAAGATTGAAAATTTTGACACAGAAGATTTGCATCGAGCTCTGACGATAAATCAACGCAATAGCACCGGAATAGCGTCGGATGTTCCGACGCTAAAATTACTTAATAACGTCGGGACATTCCTTTTTTTACATTAAAAAAATCATGCATTTGCAAATTAAATTATTAAAGTTTGTTTTTTCAGTAGCATACATTTTCTAACAGATGTACATCTGTTAGTCTCTTTTGGTGCACATATTTCTTAAAAGTCTTCCATAAATAACAAAAATAATTATGATGTGCACTCCAAGAAAAGGCCTCTGCAACCACGGATCAAACCAGAATGCTTATCTAACACCATTCAAAGATCTTGTCTTGACCTAATGCTTTCAATGGAGCTATGCAGGTTACGTAAAAATCACATCCATGAATCATTTGTTTTAGACCGAACTATACAATTGAAAGTGAGAATAGGCTGTTATTAGCATTGATACCAAACATCAATAAGAGTATTTCTCTATGCTTTTCTAATAAAAATGTACCATTAAGAATTAACACTAGACAACAGTGGCACCAGCCTCAAAGTGATGGTCCAAAAATCCAAAACAAACTTTTAAAATGATGTTGGGGTAAAATTAATTCTATAAATAGATTTGGTCATCATATTTCTGTTAAATTCCTTAAAATGATACAAATGCTTATATTACTCTTCTCAACTACTAAATAATATTCTAATTTTATTTCTCCTTACATCAGAAGTCTTCATATATTTGACTCAAGCTAAATTTGGCTTCAGTATGCCCAATTATCTTGCTTAATTTTATATCTATTTGGTGACGTATGCATAGAATTATAAAATGACAAATAAATTTAGAAGTTCATTGTCTGTGATCTCTTTTGCATACTTGAATGACTACATACATGTAGTCATATAATGCTTGAGACACGCCATGCATCTCTTAAAGCTTATTTTTTTGTACCATATGAATACCACCCCTAATGTCTTATTACATAATCATGATGAACATATGTAATTGATAATTTAGATATATTTAAAATGAATCTCTTATATTCAATATATTGCTAATGGATCATGTATTTAAGGTCATATGTAATACAATTTTTTTTTTTGTAAGATCATACCAACATGCAAATTAAAAGAAACTAAATTCTTTGTGTTTTCTATATGATGGTCAAAAGGACCATCAAAATTAACATATGCATCCCACATTTGAGCATTTTGATAAAATTGAGAAAAATCATTATTACATATAATTTGATTAAGATATTTATTTAATGCAACATCATGTAATATATCATTCCTTCTTAACCTGATTGAATCTATAATGTTTAAATTAACTAAGTCATTAGAATCACTTTATTTAGAGTTTGGCCAGATAAATTATCATCTGTTTTTTATATTTTTCTCACATACTGATCATGGATGCATATATTTGGTGAGTAACTTTTATATAATTTTGGCTCATTAAAATATTCTATATGTGTGATCATACTATATTTTGAGGTGCTAGCATCAATGAGTTAGGCCTTGAACTAGTTGGCCTGCATGTAAAAAATAATAACATTATATTAATCTAATGCACAAATAATCTAAAATATAAAATTTTATGCTTTTTTCAAAATATGCACTCACATTTGAATGACACAATTAAGCTCTGTTGACTCTTGACTCATCTAATAAGACATTATTGTGATTCATGAAAATTTACCAGCTTACTCACATTTGTTGTTATATTTCCTTGAATTGGTTATACTTTAATGTATATTACCAGAGAGTGCATATATTTCTGATATTATTGTTTCACATGAATCATCATCTGTTACATGTGTGACCATAAATCCAACACTTATTGGAAAGTGACAAATAAGGTGAACATCATACTCATTAACATCAAGTTTAAGTGTTGAAGAATTTGTTATTTTAACTTATCTTGATTGTCGCCCACTTACACTTGTATCACTTTATTTTTTCCACAAAATTAGGAAGGTGTGAGATCATGTACAACTCTGATCTCACCATTATATTGTAGCATTAACCTACTCTCCTTTCCCATCTCACTTAACATTAAGAAGTGCTATTACTAGCAAACCTTGATAAGTCACAATTATCTAATCTTGCCCACCTTTCTTCTTGTTACTCCACTAACAAATCTTTCAATGCATTTGCTAACTATATAAGTTCTCATTGCTTTACGAGTAATTTAGCTAACTTCATGAGTCACATCACTAATATCTTCTCGACATTCCATCAACCCATAATTTTGGTTAGAATCCTTCTACAT
The DNA here is from genome assembly GCA_003013225.1 of Phalaenopsis aphrodite. NCBI lineage: Eukaryota > Viridiplantae > Streptophyta > Magnoliopsida > Asparagales > Orchidaceae > Phalaenopsis > Phalaenopsis aphrodite. The sequence goes on from NEWO01000176.1 coordinate 449,322, forward strand.
GCAATGGCTTCTTACATCCCATGGCTTATTGTGAACTCTCCTTGAATGATATACTGCAAGAATCATGTATATAGGTTCATGCAACCCTTACAAAAAATTTCTAGTTTGAACACTACTACAATTATTTTGGAAAGAATTCATCCATCATTACTATTATGCTTGGATGTGTAAACAATGCAAATTTAATTAATGAGTTTTACATAAATGTATACATGTGTTCTAGGGTAAGTTTTTCCATCCTTTGTGTTGGACATGTGATTAAAATTTTATAAAATCAATTTTAGGGTATATGCACCTCAATAAAGCTATTTTGAGGGAAGTTCTTCAACTTTTATTCTATAGAATAGTGTGTGTAATCCTCTAAACTAAATTTTAAACTCATACACCACATATGCAAGACTTTCAAGGCATGTTCTTCCAATTTTATGCCTTAAGTATGAACAATCCTATAAACTTGTATTAGGACTATACGCATATATACATGTCTTTCAAGGCATGCACTTCTATAGTTTTTAAATGCAAACAAGTGTATAAAATCTTGCAACCTCAATTCATGGTTTTTTTTCTCTTAAAGATGGACTGCAATATTTGCAGTCCACCCAGGCTGGTAATGTGTTATTCAAGGTGAGCCTCAAACCGGAGACACCAAGGTACTTACAACACCGCTGCCAACCGAAGTGTCAAACAGTTCGGCTTCACACACCTATGATAGTTTATTTGGAGCATATTTTCTTCATCCAAGTATTTATATTCACTGTTACACTTTACATACAAATTTATTTTATCACGTATACCATATCCGCTCTGCACATGCATGTAACACATGTAATATTTCTTCCTTACCATGATACTCTACTAAAGTCGATGTTAATATGATAAACATAGTCATTAATGCAATCATCCAACACAATCATTTATTAACAATCAAACATAGAAATAAGACTTAAATTTGCTAAAATCAAAATTAGTTTATATTTATAAAGTGCTTAATATTCATATGGAAATTCACCTAAGAAAATTGCTAAAAAGAGAGTTTGGGAACCATTAATGGACTCGGAGGAGAAAGAAGGTTTACGAGTAGCAGTAGAAGTGCATGTAAGCCTCTTCATCAGCTTCCTCACTTCAGCTATGGGAGATAATCCCCAACTCCTGCAGCTAAATAAAAATTATAAAATTAGTCATTAAAGAGGGGGTATTTGCATATGTACATAACATAATTAATTCTTATGAATTTGTATATTTAGCACTTAAACCTCAGACTTGATAGTCTTAACACTCAAATCTTTAACATCAAATCAAAGATATCATTTTGTTGATTTTTATGTAGAGATTTATAACACCAATGTGTTATAAATATAAATATCAAACTTTAATGTATGCCCAAAACTTTCTATTTACAAATCAACCACCCTATTTCCTCCATTTTTCAAAATTTCACTCAAATATCAAAATTCATGTAAAGCCCCAACCTGGATGTTTCATCTTCATAAAATTTTCAATAATTTGATCGTGACACGCGTAAATACATCAGTTCAGTAGTTCAAAAAAATTACTTGGGTGGTTAATATGAAAATATCAATCTTTCGGGTGGTCTTTATCTAACTATCCCAAAAAAAAATTTAAATTTATTTCTCAAGTCTATGCAAAATGCTCTCTGCAGTAAAATGGTTGATTTTCTTATAATGATTAAAACTTTAGTTACTTTAATCTTCACTAACAAAATAACGACACCAAAACAAATAATCTATTTGAAGATTAAACTATTATAATTTGGATTTATTTCATTATTATTCTTATTATTATTATTATTTAGGCCTCTAACTATGAACACCTAAAAATCATGATAAAGCCTTAAAACTAGAAAAATATTCCGTTTAGACGACCAACCACTGACAGCTACGTCATTTGTCCATGACGTAAGTGGTGACATGACCGTCAGTGATTGGTCGTCCAGATGGAAAATTCTCTAGTAAAACTAAGTGTAAATAAGTGAAGTTAGAACCGTCTTAGATTTGAGCTTAAACTTACTTGATTAATAGGGATCGAGCTCAAGCTTAATCTCAATTCTATGAGTCCAAAAAAACAGGGACAACCATGAATGTGAAGTTTCACTTACTAATATATTCTCACTTGTCTATAAAATTTTAAATAAAATACCTCCACAGTACCCTTCATCATCTCCTCCTGCAGCCTCCGCCAGTCCCAGCTGCCCACCAAACGAACCACCGGTCACTAAACCCGAATCATCAACCGCCCCGCTGCCACTCGCCGTCGTCATCATCATCATCATCATCATCATCCTTTGCTGCTCCTGCATCCCCGCAGCCATCTCCAACCCCATCAGCTCCCCCCACGCGCGCGACAGATCGGACTTGAGCCTCTGCAGTTGATCCTCCAGCACGAGTATGATGCCCACGCAGCCGAAGACGGGATCGTGGAGCCGCATCTGGGCTTCGTAGACGAGGGATAGCACCGCGTCATCACGCAAGTTGGGAGGCAAATCGTTGAGGAGTTTGGCGATGTTGCTGGCTCCGAAGACTCGGTGCACGTCGGCGAATTTGTGGGGTTGGTTGGAGGGGAAGTGAGGGGCGAAGATGCAGTTGGGCTGGCATTTTCTGCGCAGGAATTTGCAGCCCGCGCATGGCGGGCGCGGTTCCCTGCTCATTGTTGCCCTCTCGCCTGATGATGGAATCATTGAGCTAAATAGACAAAAAAACATTAAGATGAATGAGATGAATAGCATATGACAATAGAAGATGTTGAGATGGAAAATATATGACGTCCGGATAATTTGATGTCAGTATGACACTATTAAACGCACTATATCACGGTGATGTGGTGCAATCTACGTCATGTAATATTTTCTCGTAGAAATGAAAATTAAATAGGAAAAATTTTTCCCTACAACCAATTAAAATCATCTCTATTCAAAATTGTATGTCTGTAAATTATTTTTTTAAAATTTAAAAAACATGATTGGAGCCCGTGCACAGCATTGCGTATGGGCTTTGTACAAAATTTTTCCCATTAAATAGGGTTGAGAACAAGTGCGGAGAGCATATAGATTGAAGTGCGGCGGAGTAGATCACCAATGGCGAGATTGCATTAAGAACAATAAGAAGAACAACAAACCACAATAGAAGATTTAAAAATGGAAAAAAAATATTACGTCTCGATAATTTGATGTCAGCATAGCAACGTTGAACGCACTATACGGTTTGCACGATGGTGTGCTGCGATCTACGCCACGTAATATTTACTAATAGAAATGAAGATTAAATTGGACTGAAAAAGATTGCAGAGAATATATAGAATGAAGTGCGGCGGTGTAGCTCACCAACGACAACATTGCATAAGATGATAGCATATGAGAATAGAAGATGTAGAAATGGAAAAAAATGTTTCGTCCTGATAATTTGATGTCACTATGACAACATTGAACACATTATACTGTTTGCACGATGGTGTGGTGCGATCTAAATCACATAATATTTTTTGGTAGAAATGAAGATTGAATAGGATTGAGAACAACTGCAGAGAATACAGAGATTAAAGGGAGGCGGAGGAGCTCACCGGCGGCGAGGTTGCATTAAGAAGTGGAAATCTGAGAAGGAGATGATGGCTTATTCTAGCTTTTTTTACTGTGGCTGCTGTTGGGGCTAGGTGTTTGCATTTAAGGTTGTTGCACTTGGGAAGGTGGGGCGGAGAATAATATTACAAAATCAAATGAAATAATTACGTTGCGCTTTTGTAGCAACGATAATTGTGGAACGTTGTAACAGATCTCATGATTGTAGAAATTTCAAATTTGCAGATTTTCTATGGTTCAGTTAGTTTTTAGCAGCCGTGGAATCCTTAATTCAAAAGAAGAGATGAGGATTATTAGATAAATTGCACCCATAACATTTCTATTTACATGGCTGCACAAGTGTTATTTATTTTTAAACTACCGAATGCATTTAAGTGTGTCATGATCAGGGGAAGATATTCTATGATTGTCCAGACAACCAACTATCGATCGTCACGTCGTCTGCTGATGATGTGTATGACAAAATGGAGGTCAATGGTTGGCCGTCCAGACGTGCGGTATCTGGACAGAAGATCATAAAGTCGAGAATTTGATAAAAATGAAAAATATGAGTTGGATGATTCATCATGAATTTTGTCATTTGAGTGAGGGTTTGAGAAGTAGACGAAAAGGGGTGCTAGTTGTAAATAGCAATATTTTGGGTGCTATGTAGGTAAAATGCCCCACAAATTTTGAGGATTTATATCGGCTTGATTTGCCTTTAAAATGGGTGCAATATGTAAATAAGGCTATGCTTGATACACATGTTTTAATTTTTTTATTACTTGTCAGGATAAATTTATAAATTAAAGTATTGATGTGCTCTCTTCTTATTATTATTTTGTAAATGTGCTAAATTTGTGACAAAAAAATTTGTGGATCCCGCTTACCATCTTATAAAAAAATTATGAGCACATGAATTGATACTATATAATTAAGAAATTTGTGAGTGTGCAGATGGATGCTTTAGAAGAAAAAAAAAGAGCATGCATGCGAATTGAAGGCTTCGAACATTTGATCAATCTTATAATAGCATTTAAATTGCAATTCATGTACTATCGTTTTATTAACTCATTTTAATTATTTTATTTTCTATGTTTAAGTTTTCTGTTGGTCAAAGCTTTCCACTTGTAACTTTAGATTTTATATAGTGATTTCTCCTCATCTACCTGTGATTTTTCCCATCTGGGTTCTCCATATAAAATTAATATGTGTTCTTTCATTTGTTTATTTTATTACTCTTTACATTGATTCAATATCAAGTTATAACAAGTGGTATCAGAGATAAGTTTTGATCTCGATGATGATAATAATAAAGTATGACATTTCTCTTTTAGATTAAAATACTAGATTTTTTACTTCGGTAGTTTAAGATCGAGTTTTCTTAGCATAGATGAACCTAATTGATGTACTACTTGGATTTGAAATGTCACGACCGAATCTGATATAACTCATATAAACTAATATATTATATCATATCGAGTGTGCAATAAATTATTTAGCTCAAAATCTACTTAAAAGAAACTTCTTTTATGTTCTCATTTTCTTTACACAGAGCCACTAAGTCACCAATAATAGTATAAAAAAAGCTAAAGACCATTATCATCTCATTTTCCATATATACATAAAAATTATTTACATCCAAAACATTATATACATTGATCATGATTTTCCAACAAAATATACAAATTTATCATAATCTCAAAATACATATATTAAAATACATCTCTATCACCAAGTACTATCAGCTCACCTTACTGGATTCTTACCATTTTTTGAAAACATGTAAAAACAATCAGAGTAAGTAAACAACTCAATAGATTATCACGAAACATACAATTGAAATCAAAGCATGAAAATAGATCAATATTACCACTGCTCACCGAATCTCTCGCGATTCGGCTGACTGCGACGCGATCCGCTTGCTCCTCTATTCGTGAATGTCGAACTCCTCTTCTTCGTCGTTAGCCACGAACACCTTTACGCGGACTCCTATAGCCAAGAAGTATGGATCTTCCCACGGACGACGCCAATTGTTGTTTGATATGTACTTCCTGGCATAGAAATGAGACGAAAAAGGAACACAAACAAACACAGATCGTTTACGTGGTTCGATCCAACTGGATCTACGTCCACGGGATGAAATCAATCAAATATTTCACTAAGGCAAAAGAAATGGAGAATACATAGCTTATAAATAGAGATGAGTCATCATCTTTCTTCTGTGGCCTCCCTCTCAAGCGACACTTTGATACAAGGTCTCAAGATGCTCTCCTCCTCTCTAGCTCTCTAGTTATTCTCTCATCCTTTGTGGTAGCTTAATATCTCTTCCCTTGCCCTCATAAGCCTCACACCCTCTCTATTTATAGAAACAAGATAGTGGTAGGTGGGAGGTAGGTGGGAGGTAGGTGAGCAGTAGGTGAACGGTAGGTGGGAGGTAGGTGGGTGGTAGGTGAACGGTAAGTGAGTGATACCGCATTACAAAAATGTCCTTTTACTTTAGTTCAATAATTGAGAGTCAAAATAATATAGACGCTTGGTGACCGAACGTTTTTGGAATATCTCTTGACATGGAAGAGTAAAAACATGAAAATATTACAGTTTCAAGACGAAACAACGTGAATTTTGAAGGAACTTTGAATTCTTCAAGACCCACCGACCTCAATCCACACATTCATCTGCAATGAATTCCCCCAAAAAAGGTTTTTTATTTGGCGCGAGACAACAACCAGCAAAAATTAAACAAAAGCTGTATGACCACTTTGAACCCCATCAGTCTCTATCTCCCTATCACGATCCATGGGCGACGAAATCCCTCCGAGCCCTAACCCTATCTTTCTCCTACCACCGCCGCCGACTCCATCCCCAACCTCGGATCCCCTCGAAAGCACTCCCAGAAATGGCCGCCTCACGCCCATCCGCCGTCCTCCCTTGCGGTTCACCACAGAGTTCGACAGCGAAGGTCCTCTGTTCTTGCATAAGATCTCCTCCAAGTTCTTCGACAACCTCGCCAAGCTTAAATTTTCTTTCCAGAACAACAGCAAGGGTGAGATCTTCAGCCCGCAGCTGGGTTTTATAACCAACAATCTATCAGTTCTCTATGATTTTGAATCCCGGAACGCTCTGCTGAGGGGGTCGCTGAATTTGGGGAAAAATCTTCAATTACGGACCACTTATGATGTCAAGGTGTGAATCTTTCACCCATCTTGTCCTCGCATTTTCTTTACTTAATTCAATCGTAGGCTTGAGCTTGTTTATGAATGTGTGTGACATTGAAGTGTACCTTTGCATGTAGCTGTGGAGTAAGTAAGCAAATTGAATATGGAAATCTCCATCTGTGGAAGACGATTAGTTTTTTGTGAGATTGGTGTGGAGAGGGAAATAGTCAGGGATGGAAAGAGTTGTGAATTGTTGGATGAGGAAATTCAAACTGGTTGAGTGAATATTAATCCCTGATCATCTCAGGGTCGTTGGAGTACACACTTGTGCCATTAAATAAACTTGAAAGTAAGGCAAAATACAAATTTCATATAAAACCTCAGATGGGAAACACCATGAGACCTTAATCACGCATGAGCAATCAGATAAAGTGGAAACCGTGGACATTCTTACATATAAAACCCAAATGGGGGAAGTTCATAAGGTTTTGCCTAGTTGAATAATGTTCATTAGTGTGAGAGGATTATAAGGTACCTTCGTTTCTCATAATTGGAGAAAATTTCAATGCAAGGATTTTGTCAATTGAAAAACTTCCTTCATACCATACTACTATACTGTTGGTCAAAATCTTACTCAATAACCATAGTTTGTTATGAAGGGTGTCAGGTTGAATCTACTAAGGATTATAGCTTTCAACAAGGGTTGTTGGGCAGAACATTGTGTTAAAACCTTAATTCATTATGTAAGAGGTCGAATTGAATCTTTCAAGGGTTAATTTACCCCTTTCAAGATGTAAAACCAACACATACAAATTTTCTTGGGGTTAAGCAAAGGGTAATGCAGATAAAGTTTACTGTAGATTGGTCTCGCTTTTTATTGATCGAGATCATGACTTTGCCTAGGACAAATACGAGGTGAAAAATAACTTTTATTATTAAGCTATTTCATATAAAAATATATACTCTTATTCCGACCATCCTCTAATTATTGCTAGTAGATGTTGATGTGGATATTTTATTTCAAGACTATCTTTAGAGGAGTGATCCATCGATGATGATCTTAGTTTTGTCCACCATTGATTGATTATCTTGTTGCTGCTTTTGTGGTTTGCCCATTAGGTTAATTTGCTTGTGTCACACCAGTCTAGGAGTAATTGGCTTGGACTGGTCTGACCCAGCCAGACACGCCCCCCCAACAAAGCCGGGCTGGCCCAACAGGTTGGAGTGAAAATTCCTGGTTTTGTTTGGGAGGATTCCAACTTTCGGGTGAGACCTGCTTCATATACCTGCATGAGTCGGTGAGACCTGCTTCATATACCTGCATGCGTCGATGACAATTATCATAGTTCTATTTTATTTTTTTGGCAGTGATGAAAGCAAACTCCAAAGCCCCTAGCTTTGATACCAATTGAGGGGAAAGTGCATGCCAGTGAGCAATGATTATCATGAGAATGAGAAAAATAATCCACAGGAAAATAAAAAGCACAATGGAGTTTTCATGGTTGGATGAAGTCCACTTACATCCATGATTACATAGAGAGATAAACGTCCACTAGTTTACAAATAACATGATACAAATATTTACACTCAAATATTTTCCTCATTTTATTTAATAATATAATAATATTATTCTCTCTATTTTCTACTCTCCACACGCACGCGCGAGCACACACACAAATATATATATATATATATATTTATTTATTTATATATAGTTGAGAGATGGACCGCAAGATATACTTGCCCCTGTTTTAGATATGTACATTTATTCGAGGTGAGCCTCAAACCTGGGAACCCAGGGGACTTGCACATTCTGCCAACCAATGAGCCAACCTGTCCGCACTACTCTCTACACTTATATATTGGAGAAGAATGGTGATGTTTTCCAACTATTGAATTTTGATCTTTTTATAGAGAAATGTATGTGGTAGCTAAGAAAAATCAGATGTGAATAGGATAAAACATGAAAATTAAATCATATCGAAGACTATGAGATCAAAATGGTTGATGTAAATTATATTGAACCTAAACAAAAACATAGGTGGGAATCTTACAAAGCACTTAGTCAAATGATCATGAAGGCGCAATATTGAGACTTCTAGGCCTCTGACAGTCCCATTACTAGTCTCGATCACTCCACCGACCACTTCTCTAACCTCTGCCTCTAGACTTCGTTTATAAAGGGAATAATGGTTGCTATCTTATAACCATTAATTTTTTCAATTTTTATATAGTAACATTTGGGGGTAAGTAGTGTAAACGGGTCGAGCTGGAGTGAGCACAGGTTTGGCTCGTTAAAAAATACTTTTGTTCGTGCTCAACTTGTTTATATATTGAGCCCAAAAAAATTGTTTGTGTTCGGCTCATTTGCTTAGCGAGCCGAACACGAGCTGCTCGCAAACAGGGAGCCATTTTGATAGCCCTTGTTGTGCAATCGTAGGATGTTAAAGGTGTGGATGAGATTTAAATCTTTCTATTTATATTAAAATATTCATTTAAATAGAAGTTAATATATTTTTATTCTATTTTTTTAATTAATAATTTTAATTGTTTGTAAATCTTTGTAGCCTTGTAGTCAATTAAATTATTTAAAAATAAGACTCATCAATTATATATATATATATAATGTACTTATTTCGAGCCAAAATGAGCCAAACACGAACAAACAAATCTTTGTTCTTGTTTGACTCGTTTATATATTGACCGCAAAAAAATTATTTATATTTTGTTTGTTTGCTTAGCGAATGGATCAAGCACGAGCTACTTTACTAGCTGAACACGAGCTTTTCGCAAAAGACAAGCCATTTTGATAGTCCTAGTGTTGAGGAATTCGTTAAGAATAAGATCTTGAGTTCAACGACTGCCAATCTTAAAAAGATTAAATAAATAAAATATTATGCAAGACTTAGAAATCAAAGTAGTACAGGAAATTACACTCCCAACCAAAAAAAATAAAAAATAAAAAATTCTGTAGAATCTTACAAAGCTTTTGTTAATGATTTTGCAATCATTTTTTACTTTATACTCATGGAATCATATTTAAATAAACTTTAATTTGCTTGCAGGAGCAACTAGGAGCAGGTTCAATGATTGCAACTCTGCCAAATCCTTCCGTGAAATTGGAATTGTCGTCATCCGTTCCATCGAACGGGTTGGTGAGTCACTCAGCATAGCTGTTAAAGTGGGGAATATTGATAGAATCTGGCATCTGACTTAACTTTAATGACAGTGAAGGAATGGTCTTGTGATCTTATAATTAATTAAAATGGGTATTTACCTACATACCACACAATTCTTATATATTTACATATCTAACACCTAAACATCATATTTACATGCATACCCCTCAAAATTTTAACATCACATCAAACATACCACAATCACCATCTTTTTAGAAGTGAAATACACATTTACATGGTGTAAATATCAAACTTTGGATGCTAGATATGTAAATGCATAAGAATTGTGTGGTATGTATGTAAATTAACAGCAAACTATGTGACTGAAGAATGTAACATTGTTGCAGCCAAGGGCAGCTTTGCATTTTCCTTATGGTGAAATTGCATTGGAGCAGAGAGAGAATATTGAGGAAAAGGATGAAGTTAGGAATGTTTTGTCAGTTGATGGTATCTTAAAAAGTCCATTGTTGAATGGAGTCTCCACTGTTGTGTACAACGGAAAAGATTTGAACCTAAGATATATTTATAAGGTGATTAGTTTACAATTTACCTTTATTTATTTTATTAGTTTTCTTGCATGCCTGTTTTTACAGCTGCATTTTTTTGATGATTTTACTTAAACTTTAGTGTTTATTATCATTTAATTAACTGGAATTCATTGTTAGGACACACATTTGACATTCATTCCAAGTTTTAGTCTACCTTCGAATAAAGCGTCATTCGCATTTAAACGGAGATTCAGTTCTTCGGATAAGTTAAGGTATGCCGTCTCTTCTGTATTATCCTTCATTCTTAAGTTGTCTACTTTCCTTTAATTTTCTCTTTATTTGTTCCTCAAATGACCACATGTACATAGGGATTTAAATCAATCAATGCACTTGGTGAAAGTGAAAAACTTGAACTCTCCTCGATTAATACTTGATCAAGCTTGTTCAAATTAGTAAATATGTTTGAATATTTTTTAAGAACTCTATTGTTAAATAAACGAAACATAGATTTAGTTTGAATCATTAGTTTATGTTAACAAACAAACTCATTTATTGTTCAATAAATAACTTGTTAATGCTCTATAGTAAGCTTGATGGTAACTTTTATCATATATGATATATTATTTAAATAAAATATGATTAATTAGAACTTATTTAATTACATATTTAATAGTAACATATTATAATTTAACATATGCATGTATATTAATATAATGAAATTCACTTTTTTTTTATTTCAATGAAATTATTTGATAGTACTTAGGGCTGTCAAAATTGTTCATTGTTTACGAATATTTTGTGTTCTGCTTGTTAAGAAGTTCGTGTTTGATTCGTTCGCTAAGCAAATGAGTCGAACACAAATAAAGATTTGTTTGTTCGTGTTGGGCTCATTTTAACTCGGTATATATATAATTAACGAATAGCATTTTAAAATAATTTAATTGTCTACAAGACTACAAAGATTTATAATCAATTAAAATTATTAATTAAAAAATAGAATAAAAAGATATTAAAGTATATTTAAATGATGTTTTAACGTTAATGAAAAAGATTTAAATCTCGCCCTAACCCTTACTCAAGCCTGCGTGACTAGGGTTGTCAAAATGGCTCTTTGTTTGCAAACAGCTCGTGTCCGACTTACTAAGCAAACAAGTTGAACATGAACAAATTTTTGGCATTTGAAATATAAACGAACCGAAAACGAACAATGATATTTTTTAATGAGCCAAACACGAGCTAAGCCCGAGTTCGCTCATTTTCGGCTCGTTTACACCCCTAATAGTACTCATTTATATTATTTGATTGTAAGGAAGCTCACTTATACTTATACTATTTTTTTTAATTAGTGTAAACTTGTTAGATTTAATTAAAAAATTATTTGGTGGCTTATTTGTTTAGATTTATACAATCGTTTGTTAACCATTTTATATGAAAAATCAAGTACTCATTCAAATTTTCACCTTAGACTTATTGCAAAATTAATGCATTGCATCTATATGTGAACTTCAGACTTATAAATCATCAGTCTTGCAATATACACATAAAATTTTTATTTTTCGGCTCAACCACAGGTGCACAATGGCCAAGTTACTGAAACTGAAGAATTATGGCTTTTCGGGAAGTTCATATAAATAAGCCCATATGGTTAAGAAAATTGCAGTCAGTCATGTTTCTTATGCTATTTCTTATCTGGTTTTTAGCAGGACATGCTCTCATCATCCTTCTCGGACCAATCGATCCTAGCAATCCTCATAATACAGCTCCCATGGCATTGCACAAAACTTGTATTTTTGCAAATAGCTTTTACACATCTGCAAATTTTTGCAGGCCTTTTTCGTTATCTTCTTACCATAATGATGCATAATATCAGTTTAATTCTTGCAAACATTCTCCCCAAACCATTTTTCTTGCTTTTTTTGTAGCTTGAGGGGCGCTCATGGATCTTAAATTGCTTCTATTGGCTGATCTAAAATTTGCGTACATACCCCTAAACTTTTCTTTTACATTTATGCCACCCAAATCTTACACATCACAAATAATGCCTCCATTTTAACTTTTAAAGAGTGAACTGCACCTGTCCAAGCAGGGTAAGGTGGTTTGTATGTAGAGATTGAAGTTTAGTTGTTAGATATGTAAATACATGACAATTGAGCGGTATATTTGTAAATCTTATTATTTGTAAATCTTATTATCGTTGTTTCATTACAACCATTTGCATCTATCTTTTTTTTATAGTTACTGGTATCACTTTGATTCGAGTGCTTGGAGCGCCGTCTATAAACACACTATTGGAAAAGACCTCAAGATTAAAGCTGGTTATGATTCGGAGGTGCGACTTGGCTGGGCTTCTCTGTGGGTAGGCTTACATTTCCCTCATCTCCAATGAAAAAGTTGTGTATTTACATATCAACCATCTAAACTTTAGTTCTTAATTTTATACCTCCCAAAGCTTTCATATTACATAAAAAATACCGTCATTTTAACTTTTATAAAAAATGAAATACAGCTTTTCATGCATAAGGTTTGATGGCATGTAGGGCTGTCAAAAAAGCTCGTTGTTCGCGAGCAGTTCGTGTTCGGTTCATCAATGAGTTTGTGTTCGATTCGTTCTATAAGTAAACGAGATGAACGTGAGCAAAAATCTTTTTCATTCGGTTAGTTAAACGAACCAAACACGAACAGTGATGTGTTCGTTCGTGTTCAAATTGTTATTGTTTGAAATATAGAATAATTTAAAATAATTATATATATATAATTTGTGATATTTTAAAAAATTAAAATTTATAAATTATAATATATAATAAAATAATAATAATAATGTATTGATATACTATATTAGTAATATACTAATATAGATATTAAATATTTATATAATATAAGTTATATAATTAATATAATATGTTATTTATATATATTAATATTAGGGATGTCAAACTGGCTCATTGTTCGCGAACAACTCGTGTTCGGCTCGCTCGTTAAGAAACGAATACGAACAGTGACTTCCCGAACAATTTCGAACACGAGTTTATTTCAAACAAACTAAATTTCAAACGAACCGAACACGAACACAAGCTCTGTTCGTTCATGTTCGGTTCGTTTACACCCTTAATGGCATGCATGTAAAAGTTGTTTAGGCATTTAGATATGTAAATGCATATGAATGGAGTGGTATGTATGTAAATCTTACTTCTTTTTAATTGAAAAGTTTTCATTACCCAAAGATTGTAGTCTATACATAATGAGGGCCAAGTCCCCCAAAAAGTCTGATTCAATGGGATCAAATTGCAAAAACAGTATTTTCTGCCACTGAAAGAAAGTATGATTAATTAATAGATGGTCTTGTTCTGAAATCTACAGGTTGGGCCTGAAGGTGGAAAGACGAAGGAGGCCCCGAGAAAGTTGAAAGCTCAAATGATGCTTCAAGTTCCTCAAGGCGACATCAATGGCGCTGCACTTATGTTTAGAGTGAAGAAAAGATGGGATTTGTAGCTCCTGCCTCTTGTCTTTGATATTGCTCATGTAAGTCATCAAGTTCAGCATTCTATAGAGGGCTGCAATGAGAAATTATGAAGTGATTTTGTTAGTCTATTTCAATTTAACTATTTTGGATTTTGTTTCATGAATCTCCACTGAGAACTTCATTTTTTCTGTCATTTTTGCATTGACTCTTAGTTTTTCCTCTACGGCGCGGAATGTTGGCCTTTAAAAGGGAAGCATAATACTAAGTTGAGTGTTGTTGAGAGAATGATTAGGTGGATGAGTTGCTTTACACTAAGAGACAAAATGCGAAATGAATATATTCGTGATGGGGTTGTTGTAGCTCCAGTGATGGGCAAAATTAGAGAGAGTCGTCTAAGATGGTTTGGTCACATTAAACATCGACCATCTGATGATCTGATTAGGAGACTAGATGTTTTAGATTAAACTTGTGTTAAGAAAAACAGAGGTAGACCAAGGAAAACTTGGGCTTACTGTATAAAAAAATGATCTTAATTTATTAGATTTAAATGAAAATATGACACTAAATAGGATGCAATGGAGAAAAATAGATTCATGTAGCCTACCCCACTTAGTGGGATTAAGGCTTTGTTGTTGTTGTATTCTCAATCTTTTCACTTTTAATTTTAGTTGCTCGTGTTCTTGGTGCATGTTCTGTCTACCATTGTGGATGTCCAATTTATGCTTGTTTGGCATCAACCAAAACATATTTGTCTAATTTCTATTATGGGCTATATAAAATCATATTTTTTAAAATAAATTTAATATTTGCGTCAGTGCATTACGTTCATTGTCACTCTGGACACAATATTTTCTCCATTGAATTCATCACCTATTCTCGTACGAGTAGCGGCTCACCCACCCGTGAGCCATTGGGGCCCATCTCCCATGGGAGAGTTAGCTCAATGTCATGTTAGTTGCTTCTAGATTGATATATTTTAGGTGTTAATAATAAAATTATAAAAATACAATATAAATAACTACAATTCTTTTTATAAGGATAGTTTTGTAATTCATTGAATCTATTTTGAATTTAATTTTTTATACATTATATTCCTCTCAAAATAAATTCGACAACTTTAATAGTATCATAATTAAACTTTGATTAAAATAACATTACAAAGGTTTCTTTTATAATAAATAGGCCATACACATGGTTGTGAGTGCCAAAAGAAGTCCATAAGGACAACATAAATAAATAATTTAAATTCAAGGTTATAAATATAAAGTTATATATTATATAATTTATCATTTATCAGTTTAAAAAAAATGAAAGGTTTACAAATATACCCCATAATCCCTATCTATTTACTTATCTATCACCTAAGCTTCAATTTTTATATTCATACCACTATCCATCCTTGAGAATGTATGTTTCATTATCTAAAAATTACTCATAATGATATATTTGTTGTGTTAATAAATATTTCAGTATAAATATAAAAAATAAAGTTTGGTTGTTAGATATGTAAATACATAAGAATTATGTTGTATGTTCGTAAATGCCACAAATTCGCATTGTCACTTAGGTTGAGCGGGATCAAGGTTGTTGACTGTCCAATTTTGATCTGAGTTTGGGTTGGTTCAAAATCGGCTTGAAAAAATTTGATTCAAAATTTTGACTCGTAGCTTGACTCATTAATTTCAATCCGATCTTTATTCGAGCCAAAATTTGAATAGAATTTTGAGCTTTGAGCTAAATTCGCTAAATTCATAATATTTGATTTCAAGATGAGTTAGAATTGGCTCAAAATTGACTCGAAAAAAACTCGATTTAGGATTTTAACTCGTGACTCAACTCACTTATTTCGATCTGAACCGAACTTCTAACCAACTTTGGATATTAAGTCAAGAAATTAAGATAAATCTTGTGCTGCCAAAGCTTATGGGCATGACTGTACTTCATTCACGTATATAAAATGGTCTCTCAATGCTCGGGTAGCCGGAGCGGATATAAAGATGCTGCTGCTGCCGACTCCAAGCCTCTATCGGCTGCCGCTGTCCTCTTTCTCTTCTCTCTTCTTCTCCTCCACTTCCTCTGCTGTTTCCGGAAGCCCTCGGTTGAACCTCCATGGGGGATGCTGGAGACGAGTGTTGCCGTCGCGGAGTGTAGCGGTGATTTGTATGGCGAATCAGAGGAGAGTGAAGATGGTGGCTAAGCAGATAAGGAGGGAGCTTTCTGATATGCTGCTGACGGACAAGGTCCTCAAGTATGCGGTTCTTCCCGAGGCCTCGCTTGGTGCGGACCGCTACCTCTCCTCTCTCACCACAATCAGCGACGTTGTGGTCTCCGGAGATCTTCAGGTGCTTCTCCGCCCCGCTGAGTTTTGTTTGGCCATTTTCCATATTGCTGGGTTTTGATGAATCTGCTTGCTGTGCTAGGGTTCGGTGAGTTTTCATGGATATCGATAATTTTCGAAACTTTTCCTTATGGGAGATTGGAGTGAGGCCGGTAAACTTAGTTTGTGTGCTTAGGGGCTATGTAATGCTTTTGGAAGATATCTACCTTGTAGTTTGTGGCATCTTTGAATACTGACTTTAGAAAAAAAAAAGAATTTTTATTTTGCTAGCTTTTAGATTTCATCTTTTAAAAGATGCTTTTAGTACAAAATTTTATCGGGAGAAGATTAGATTTTGAGCCATTGCAAAGTCCTGATATCAACCTAGTTTTCTTCTTTGGATTGAAACCTGATCATTTTCTTGACAAGCATTTGTTGTTCCCTATTTCAATCCATCATGTGAAATTGGAGCAAGCTTAGGTTTGTGCTTGTTAACCCAGCTTGAGTTCTCATAATGGTGCACTCCTTGATGCTTATAGGAGTGGCAGGGAGCTGAAAAGCCAATCCTTGTGTGAAAGGCTCCCATGCAGGGGCGGCACTAGGTTTTGTCCAAGGTTCACAGCTCCGGCCCCCCACCCTCCCAACTTTTGGATGGGCGCTTAGGAACCCCATTAGCACTGGGGCACCATTCTTAGCATTGGGTGTCTGTATCCGAGCGTAGAGTTTCCTGGCACTGGGATGCCTGCCCTTAGCCTCTAAGGCGCTCCAATTAATCTCCACACGCAATAGTCTCTCACTTGAAGACGGATTGCAATCAATTCCTCTCCTCCAATCTGTACCCTTCATAGTAATAAACTATAGTGTGTCTCAACCCCAGTCTCCTTCTCGAACTCCAACTGAAGTCAAACATAACTTCAATTTTTTAATTGTGACTAATCAACATATCTATAGGATTTTGAGCTATGTATGTATTCTCCAAAGATAACTGACCTTTTTCTAGGAGGGAATGAATTGAATGATACATTAGTTGAATGCGCTTCATTCTATTATGAAAAGCGGTGCTCTTAGCTATATGAATAGCATTTATAATGTCACTATGAAGCTTTCCAATTTCTAGCTCTCCCAAATTCTACCATAATCTCTGCAATCAAATAATCTCTTTGTTATTCTTGGTGATGGCAATGTACTCATTTTATAGAGTTGAAAGTGCAACTATCTTATGTAGCCTGAAAATTCAACTCACCGTTGTGTTCCTTAATTTGAAGACATACCATGTTGTACTTATTCTACAATTTATTGTTGAAGCACACAAAGTTTTTTTTCAGCGCTTCTTTTGTTTCAAACTTGGGAGATAGTTTCATAGATATTTTGAAGTGACTACCTAAGAGGATGCAAATTGATTTTGCCTCACTCATGTTGAATCTATGTTGGACCTTCTCAGTATATTCTGCTTGAGAAAACTGCAAAGCTCCTACACTCTTGTCTCTACTGATTCTCATACCAAGGATCTTTTTGGTTGGGCCTAAATGCTTCAACACAAACTCATGATAATTGTTCATTCAATTCTCTGACTTTTATTCATGTCTCATACCAAGGAAACTTTTGGATGGGCGCCTATGCGCCCCATTAGCACAGAGGGCACCATTCTTGGCATTGGGTGCCTGTGTCCAAGCGTAGAGTTTCCTGGCTTTGGGGCTCTAAGGCGCCCCAATTAGTCTCCACACGTAATAATCTCTCACTTGAAGACAGATTGCAGTGGATTTCTCTCCTCCAATCTGTACCCTTCATAGTAATGAACTGCAGTGTAGCTCAACCTTTGTCCCCACCTTTTCGAACTCTAAATGATGCCAAACATAGCTTCAATTTTTTAATTGTAACTGCCTTAATCATCATATCTATAGGATTTTGAGCCATGTATATATTCTCTAAAGATAACTGACCCTTTTCTAGGAGGGAATGAATTGAATGATACAATAGTTGAATATGCTTCGTCCTGATATGAAAAGCGGTGTTCTTAGCTAGATGACTAACATTCATATGTCACTATGAAGCTTTTCAATTCCTAAAACTGCCAAATTCTACCATAAATCTCTGCAATCAAATATTATCTTTGTTATTCTCAGCAATAGCAATGTACTCATCTTATATAGCCTGAAAACTTAACTCACTGTTGTGTTCCCCAATTTGAAGAATATCATGTTGTACCTCTTCTACAATTTATATCTCCTGTCATTTTTGAATTTATATATCATTGTAGATTAATCATTGCACTTTTAAAACAAAGTGTCATGTTAACTATTCCTCTCAAGTAACAGAGAATTTACTTTATCACCTTTTAATGATATTTTCCTGGATTACTCATGTACTTGTTTACCACTCTCACTACATGTGCAATGTCTGTTATTGTACATAACATCACATACATCAAACTTTCAACTGTTCAAGCACACGAAGCTCTTTTCATCTGTGCTTCTTTGTTTTAACTTGTGAGATAGTTCCATAGATAGTTTGAAGTCACTACCTAAGAGGATACCAACTGGTTTTGCTTCACTCATGTTGAATATATGCTGGACTTTCTCAGTATATTCTGCTTGAGACAACTACAAAGTGCCTACACTCCTGTCTCTACTGATTCTCATACCAAGAATCTTCATGGTTGGGCCTAAATGCTTCAACTCAAACCCTCATGATAATTGCTCATTTAAGTTTTTTATTTTTTTTCATATTTGCTTTTGAGATTAACATACCGTCCACATACAATAAAAACATGATATAGCAATTTTCAATTTTTTTTATGAAACAACAATGCTCTAACATTTCATGTGCCTATTGTTTGACATAAATGTTTCAAATATTCTCTACTATTATCATGACTTTTGTTTCAACCCATAAATACTATTCTTTAGTTTGCAAACCATTCTTTCTTTTCCTGGAACTTTATTTTCTTGTGGCTGCAACTTGTGCTATATAAAATTATTCTTCTAAGTCACCACACAAGAAAGTCGTCTTCACATCCATTTGTTCTAGAGGTGGGTCTCCTTTGCTACGAACCTCAACATAACTCTGATAAGTATCATCTTCACCTACAAAGAAAATATCTCCGAGTAGTCTACTCATTTTTGCTGAAACCCCTTCATAACAAGCATTGCTTTGTAACGTTTGTTACAATCTTACCTTTTTTTTTAGTCGGTAGATCCACTTGTTGTGTAGTGCCTTTTTGTCATATGATAGTTTTGCCTAATCTCATGTTTGATTTGACTTCAATGATTGCACCTCATCATCCATAACAAACTCACACTCCTTTAAGTCTTCAACTTTAGTGATTTCTTCATAGCACTTTGGTCACTACTATCAGTTAACAAAACATACTACAAAAAATGAGAATATCTCTGTTTCAATCTCGCGACTCTGCGAGACCTTCTGACTTCAATATTGAGTGATTGAGGAGCTTCTCGTGCTTCATCGGATTGAGCACCTCTCCTTTCTCTATTTTCATGATCATCATTATCTTTTATCTCAACACATCTGGAGGAGTCTGTAGAAGTAACTGATGGACAATCTTGAGTTATGCTTCGGTCTTTATATCTTTTCATTTTGTTGAAAGTAACATTATCGCTCTTAATTAATTTCTTATTTTGTTAATCTCATAATTTGTAACCAAATTCATCTGAGTCATGCCCAATGAAAATGCACTTGATTGATTTCGAATCAAGCTTACTTTTGGATCCTGCAACAATATGAACATATGATGAACAACTAAATACCTTCAAGTGATCTTGATTTACCTTCTTGTCACTCTAGACTTTGTTAGGTAAATCTTTATTGAAAATGTATTGATGGATCACAATTTATCAAATAAACTATAGTATTCACTGCTTTTGTCCCTAATGTTTTTGGCAAGTCTGGATGAAACTTCATACTCCTATCACATTTTGTGATGGTTCTATTCATGCGCATAACGACACCATTTTATTGTGTTATCCTGGTAACAATGAACTCATGCCTGATTCATTTTTATGCACAATAGCTCTTAAACCTCTAATCATGATATTTGTCACCATTATCTGTTCTGAGACACTTTAAACTCAAATATGTCTCATTCTCAATTATGATCTTCCACTTCTTAAACACATTAGATACATCAGATTTATGTTTCAACCCATACCTTTTTTGGTGTGATAATTCGTGAAAATTATAAAGTATTGAGAATCTCTAATATTTTGAATACATCAGTATGCACTAACTCTAGCTCTTTGAACTTTATCTTTGACTCATTTATGGAGAATTTAACCTTATTTTGCTTTTCATAGCCATAATCTTCACAAAAGTTTAATTCTGTAGAATTTAAACCATGAAAATTGTTTTTAGAAAGTAGAAACTTTTTACTTTTCTCGCTCATGTGACCAAGACTATGGTGTCAAAGGCTTACATCAATCTTTGTTCTAACTGCATTAATGGATTTCAACATTTCATTGATCAGGCAAAGAGCGTCGTTAGTGCTACCCCGAGCAATCATCGTTATTGTTGCTCCTCGGGCTTCCTTCCACAAATCTCCTGTGAAAATAATCACATACCTTGACTTTGCAAGTTGGCTCACTAAGATGAAATTTTTCTTTAAACATAGAACTTGTTTGTCGGTTAGAATTTTGATTCAATCGCTTTGAAAATGATTTAAATTTATTTAATATACATATGTAATTTTGATTTTAAAAATAATTTTTAATTTTTTAAAAATGACACTAAATAGATCTCATATGTTTAATAGTTTAAGTAACCGAAAACAACACTACAAGTGATACAACACCTTGAAAGGTAAGCATATGACTTGACAACGGATTTGATTATATAAACTGGATAACTTATGACATTTGTTTAGTCTATGCACCTTTTATGTATTGCCGACAAATTTCCCTTCATAATATAAAGATTAGATTGGGTTTTATTTACCTGGGTTATTAGTTCTCTATATAGGAAAACCCTATAGTTAATTACATCTTAGACAATCGAAATCACCTAAGAAAACTCTCGATTAAGATCAGTGGTTCTGTCTTCAAGATTTTAAGTTTTAGTTTTTAAGGTTGGACACAGGAAAGTCAAAAAGGAATGGTTCAAAATAGGAACAATTATTTTAAGAGTTCAAAGTAGCAAAAAAGTAAGGGATGTCACGAATTTTGTGGCAAGTTTCAGTGACTTCCCAGCTATTATAGTGTTTGGTTTTTTTATCTTTGAAATGATATTATTTATTGTTTTAATCCTGCAATTTATTTTAGAATTTAGGACTTATATTCGCACGATATCCGATTGTGTAAATAACCTAGAAAAATCGGAGGATTTATGTCGTACCGAATGACATCCTCGAAATTTTAAAAGGAGTTAAGACTTCTGATGCACAACCTGGTTGTGCAAAAACTTAAATATAGGGTGCGGATTTATATGCTATTAGATGAACTACCTCGAAGTCCTATGGGTTACGTTATTTATTTCTAAGGAATGTTTCTTTTTTTAACTAGGAGTTGGTTGAGTTGACAAGGATAAGCTTTATGATTATACGCTATGCTGTTGTTCTGGCACTACTTTCTTCTCATTTATCTTCATGTAAGTGAAGTTATCATTAAATTAATGAGGCATTTACATACAAGGCGCACAATTCTTATGTATTTAGATATCTCACACCTAAACTTTCATATTTACACATATATTACTCGAATCTTTAGTATCACATCAAAGATAGACTATTACCACTAATGTAAAATACACCTTTTCATTCTTAGGCTTGAACCACCAAAGTGCAATGTATGTAAATATGAAAGTTTAGGCATCAGCTACGTAAATACATAAGTAGACTACTTAATTTATATATGTTTCTCATTCATTGCAGGTTGTTAAGGTTTATGTATCTGTATTTGGTGATGAAAGGGGTAAAGAGGTGGCTATTTCTGGACTAAAGGCAAAAGCTAAGTATGTCCGTAGTGAACTTGGGAAGCGGATGAAGCTACGTTTGACGCCTGAAATCCGTTTCATTCCAGATGACTCCATAGAGAGAGGGAGCAGGGTAAGTAACCTTTATTCTTAATCTTAATCATGTTATTTTTTTCTCAAAGGATGGCTTTTCGTATTTTACCCTCCTTTGATTTTAGCCGGTTATTATTCTTTATTAAGAGGCATTTACATAGATACTACACAATTCTCGTATTTATATATTTGACACCTAAATTCTACTTTTTATATTTATACCACCTAAATCCTTCATTTCGCATCGAAGCACCACTATTTAAAAGGTGAAATGCACCTTTTCATGCTTAGGTTCGGTGGCATGTAAAAATGAAAGTTTAGGTGTTAGATATGCTAATACATAAATTTGAATTGTATGTATGTAAATTTTTCTTCAATTACTTACTATGTAGTTTAATTTATACTTTTTAAATGTAAAAAATTGTCATTCCTTGAGTGGGAAAACGTAATTCTATTGGAAAATTAAATTAAATTTAATTGCTTAAGCTATGCTTTTAATTCTAGTTCTATCTCTACTGATATACATTAAGTGTGGGCATGGAATTGAAATAAGCTTGATGCAAGAACATGAATACTTTGAGAGATGAAATTGTTCGGTAAAAACTGTGTTACAATAAAATGATTTGATTGAATAATCAAAATAAACTTGATTATAAAATATATATTAAAACCAACAGAATTTATTTCAAAAGTGTAATAGTTTCTTTTGTATTAAATGAAGTGTGGAATACTAGTTTATAAATTATAGCATGATTTGTTTGGGGTAATATGTAATTTTTAAATTGAAAAAGAGGTGTTTTGTAAAGTCCACTCATTATAAGAGTGCTTTCAAGGATATTTAAGATACAGACTCGAAGATATTGTTGGGCCTTATAATGCCAGTTAAGGGTTTTTCTGTCAACAAATTTAAGAACTTTTTTTCTTTTTTTTTTAAGGAACGAGTTCTATGAAAATAGTGTTGCTCAGCTTTTTAGTGACCTTCGTATTTTAGCTTTCATAAAGCTGAATTTTTTCATGCAGAAAACTATTGGGGCATTTACATACATACTGCACAATTCTTGTGTATTTACATATCTAACATCCATACATAACCTGAATCCTTAATATCGCATAAAAAATGCCAGTACTACTAACTTTTAAAAATGAAGTACATCATTTCAAGCGGACACCAATGTTATACATATAAATATCAAACTTCAGATGTTAAATTTGTAAATACAAATAAACTGTGTGTATGTATGTAAATTTCCCTAAATTGTTTCAAAGTCGTTTAGCTTTCTTGAAAAGCATAAGCGGTCGACCGTAATATTAAACTTCGTCAGATGTGATCTTAGTCCATCTATGAGCAACTAAGCATGGTTTAATGAGCATTGGATGAAGTTACTCTATGAATAATTTTCTTGTGTTTACTTTAGAATGCATGTGCTCGGGCTAGGGGTCTAACTGAGCCAATCTGACTCGAGAGTCAACTTGTGCTTGGCTCGATAACTCGTTAGTGAGCTGAGCTCGATAAGCTAACAAACAAAGCTCAAGTCAGCCTCGACTAGACTCATTAGCTCGTTAGCTGGCTTGATTAAAAAAATGATAATATTAAACATATTCAAAATACATTAAAATTAAAGACTTTATTTTAAAATTATTAAAAATATTTAACAATGTTATTTTACATTTTATATCAAGTAATTTATTATTATTTATTTCATAATTATTCATTCAATTTATCATTTTATTGTAATATTAGCTTAAATTAATATTATTCTCTTTTTCATAATAGCAAGCCTTGTGAGGGGCTTGAACTCCTAAACTTGTGCTCGAGCTCGAACTCAAACTCGATTAATTAATCAAGCTCAAGTTCAAGCTTAGGATGACTTAAGTTCGATTTGACTCATTTACACCCCTAGTTTGAGATTTGACTCATTTACACCCCTAGTTTGAGATGCTTTAATTGAGATGGATTGTGCTCAACCTATGACCTGGATTCAAAATGGTTTGTTGAATTGGATAAATTTGTGGGTTAGATTGAGACCGAGTTTATGGTTGTAGTTGAGACCGTTGGTGCGAAACTCAAATCTGGCCATTATCAAGACTGATATTCATTCATAGCTCAGCTCTTCTTCTAAGTTTCAGTTTTGGCATAGTAAGGTTAGGTTTTGAACACATTCTTCGAGTTGTAAAGCTTCTTTGTGAAGAATGATAGAACTTTTAATCTTTTCAATTCGGAGATAAATCGAGGAAGAATCATTAGGTGAATCATGATCTAATTTGCTTATGATTTTGTGGGCTTGTGTGAACAAAGCCGAAAGCTCTGGCCAAAATGCTTGAAAGAATCCGAGTGTGAGTGTAAGAATTGGGGAATTTTTGACAAAGGCTCATGAGTTGTATCACCAGAGAAGGAATTTGGTCATTCACGTACCCTAAAAATTTTTAGGGGCATTTACATATCTAACACCTGAACTTTATTTTTTACATTTATATCACCCAAATCTTTCATATGAAATCAAAAGCACTACTATTTTAACTTTTAAAATGTAAAATACACATTTTTTATATGCAAGTAATGTGGCATATATGTAACAATTGAATTATAGGTGTTAGATATATAAATACATAAGAATTGAGTCGGTGTGTATGTGAACCTTCCGAATATTTCGGAACACGAGTAAATGACATCAACCACCTTGCAACTTTCAAAATGTTTGTTTCTCCATTTTGAAACTCCATTTTATTGGTGGGTGTTATCGCAAGAGTTTTGATGCATTATTTCTTGCTCAAGGGTAGCGTGAATGTATTCTCTTCCACTGTCCATCATGAATACTTATTTTTTTGTGGCATTTTACATACTATCCATTTCCCATGTATTTACATATCTAACACCTAAACTTTACTTTTTTACATTTATGCCAATCTTTCACATCACATAATAGCTTTAAAAAGCGAAATACACCTTTTCATGCATGGATAAGGTGGCATCTATGTAAAAATTGGAGTTTAGGTGTCATATATGTAAATACATTAGTATTGAGTGGTATGCATGTAAATTTTTTTTTTTTTTTCTTGGAACTGAGTTTGAACCAATTTGTTGAAATTTTGAAATATTTATTCAACTTTTGCTTTCTCTTGCATAAGATATAGCCAAATAATCTCGGTGTGATCTTTAATGAATGTCACACCATCTAGAGCCAATGATTTTAACATTATATGGTCCCCAAATGTCACTTTGAATCCTGAAAAAATATTCATACTTTCAAAAACTTATTGAGTGCGCTATGAGTCTGACCTTCGATTGTGATTACATTTCCACAACTATTTCGTTCTCGTGCAGGCTTTCAATCTATAGGTTTAGCATGAATTCCATAGCAATCATCTTTTGTATGCCCATTCTTTAGCAGTGCTCATGTCGAAGATGGGTTTTCTCGTCATGAAAGGCGCGTTGAAGACCATGAATAATATGTGCTAAAGTTTCCATGGGGGATGGAGCATTCGAAGCTCATAGCATGATTAACCAATTATCAGGCATTTACATAGCACACAATTCTTATGTATCTACATGTCTCACACCTAAACTTTCATATTTACACTCATAGCACTCAAATAAAAAATAGTACTAGTCATTTTTTAGAAGTGAATACGCCATAGTGCTATATAGGTAACTATCACAGTCTAGATATGAGATATGTAAATACATAATAATTGTGTGCTAGGTATGTAAATTTACCTTTTTCTGTACATTCCTCAATTTAGATCTTAGAAAAAACTTCAAGCATACTCTATAGAGACTAAATGTTAAAGGATTCTTTCGTATAAATCCACCATATATTTTTTCAAGCCAAAGAAGAATTTAAAAAAATTCTCTCATTTTTACAATTTTATGATATTGCTTACCATCATCTAAGCATTTCCTTTCCAACTCAAAAATATCTAGCCTTTTCCAATAAAAGTCATCTTATTCAAATGTTTTATGATATATTTCTCACTTTTCCTTGGATCTCTAAGATAACTTTTGTTCTCAAATCTCCATGTTTCTCGTGATATGTATCAAACGTTCATCGATGCCATTCATTATGTAGTTGACAAGCCATAACATAACCATATTATTTTATAGCTTTTTCGTTCGATGGGTTCGGTTGTCTTCCTTCACATCGGTAGCAAATCATATGGGATAGTCTTCATTCTTCTCCATAAATGAAGATCATCAAACATTGTGACAACTAGATGAAATGGAAAAATTGAGTTTGTGATTAGTGATTTGGAGAAGATTGTTTTTTGGTGTGCTTGTAGTGTTGAGGACGGCGGCTTCGATGCTGGCTGTGATGGAGAACGAACTCCCTCGTCCTACAAACATAGATGAATATTGAAAATTGGCGAGGATTATCAATTTTGATTGTGGTTTGAGACCATCATGAAGTTTTGGAGGTTTTCAGTGAACTTTTCTTTGGAATAGTTACATACATTTCACTAAATTCCCATATATTTACATATCTAATACAAACTTCAATTTTTACATGCATGCTACCTTGTCTATGTATGAAAATGTGTATTTCACATTTTAAAAGTCAAAATAACGGTATTATTGATGTTTTGAAAGACTTGGGTAGTATAAATGTAAAAAAATGAATATTTGGTGTTAGATATGTAAATATATTGGAATTGTGTTGTATTTTTGTAAATGCCCCATTTTTTTTAATTTACAAATACAATGAAAACATTAATAACTCATAGGTAATGTATTTCTAGAAACAGGCTTCAACTTGTTTATGTGATAATGAATAATTTCAATAACTTTTAAGAGTTGCATACCATTACTTGATAGTATCTTATTTGAAAGAAGGGGCATTTAAATATATACCATACAATTCTTATGTGTTTATATATCTAACATCAAACTTTGAGATTTGCTTGTATAATATTTTAGAAAGATTTACATAAATATCACTCAATTCTTATGTATTTACATATCTTAGCCTAAACTTCAATTTTTACATAGATACCGCCGAATCTATGCATGAAAAGTGTTGAGAAATTAGGGCGAAGAAAAACATGAATCGACATAAATCTAGAAAAATACTAAGATTTAACGAGGTTCGACAAAGATGTCTACGTCCTCGGATGCAGAGCGGCGGTTTTCCATTAATCCAAAAAAAAATGTACAGGATACAGAATCTGGGATAACATAGGGTTATAAAAATGCCTATTTATAACCCCAGAAAAAGCAGAAAATGAAACTTTGAGTACAATATATAATTATCAAATTACCGCTGTACCACACCCCCAACCCACATAAGGAAACTCCCCCGATTTAGACAGATTCTTCCGCTCTGTTTCGTTCTAACAACTGTCTCTTAAATGCTATATGAGTTATACCATAACAAATCTCCACCTTAGCGAACATCCAACCCCTTAGGAGAACTACATCATGAAGTTTCTTACAGACTGAAGTGGGTTGGGTCACCATGCTTTTCTAGCAACTCCAAACATTCAACGAGTCCAAACAATGCAAGAACTTATTGATAGTAACTGGCTTGGTCAACATATCAGTTGCATTTTCATCAGTATGAATCTTCTGCAACATTATCTCACCAGAAGCAATCAATTATCTGATCTTGTGATACCTGACATCAATATGCTTGGTCCTCGCATGGTACACCTGGTTCTTAGTAAAATAAATAACACTGACTGTCACAATGCAACTGAACTCCACCTTGCTCAACGTCCAGTTCCTTTACTAGCCTAGCAAGCCATAAAACTTCTTTTGCAGCTTCAGCTACAGCCATGTACTCAGTTTCAGTTGTAGATAATGCCACAATATACTGAATTGTTGATTTCCAACATATAGGTCATTTACCAAGAGTAAACACATACCCAGTTGTAGACCTTCTGTCATCCAAATCATCTGCATAGTCAGAATCAACGTACCCCACATTTGAAGGATCATTCTGCTGTCTGCTAAAAATAATTTCATGTCCTACAGTACCCTTCAGATACCTGAAAATCCATTTGACTATTTCTCAATGTCTTTTTCTTGGTTTAGACATGTATTTGCAGACTTGACTAACAGCATGAGCCAAATCTGGACGAGTACGTACCATTGCATACATCAAGACTTTGTTTTGAAACCTTTGTCATATGAAACCTTTGTCATGTCTTCAATTTATGTATTTGTCTTAGGACACTGTTCTGAAGAAAGCTTCAAATGATTTGCCAATGAAGTGCTCACAGGCTTTGTTTTGCTCTTTTCAAACATTTCCAACACTTTCTCAGCATAGTCTCGTTGAGATGAACATAATCTTCTTGAGTTTCTATCTCGATGAATCACTATTCCAAGAATTTTCTTCATAGGACCCAAGTCTTTCATGTCAAATTCCAGACTCAATAAAATTTTCAAACCATGTACATCATTCATATTATTTGCAGTAATCAGTATATCGTCAACATACAGTAACAGAAAAATAATAGAACTATCATCAATGCTCTTCACATAAACACAACAATCATAATCACATCTCTTGTAGCCAATCTAAATCATGTAAGAGTCGAATCACTTATACCATTGTCTTGGAAACTGTTTTAAACCATACAATGATTTCCTTAACTTACAAACCAGATGCTCTTGTCCAGGTTAAGTGAACCCTTCTGGCTGCTCCATGTAAATCCGCTCCTCCAGATCACCACACAAGAAAGCATTTTTAACATCTATCTGTCTAAATGGAAATCTCAAATGACTAATAATGCAAACACTGCCCTGATTGAAGTATGTATGACTACAGGAGAAAAGATTTCATCATAATCTATCTCCTTATACTGTGAAAATCTCGTTGCTACCAGTCGAGCCTTAAACTTTTCCTCTTCTATTAAAAATACTGCTGGTTTTCTTATGTACACCCACTTGCACCCAATAATCTTCTTTCCCTCAGGAAGCTGAATTAGCTCTCATCCGCAATTTTTCTGCAAAGACTCAATCTCCTCAACTATTGCACTCATTCATTTCTCTTTTTCCTGGTTAGTGATAGCTCCTGGAAAAGTGGCTGGATCATCGGTGATGATGAGAAGTGCACAAGTCTTCATAACCCAATCTGCTAGGGGGCTTATATTGGTGTGTCTCTGGCTAGATTATAATTCTGCAGATCATCTGGAATGAAATCACCAGGTGCTGGATTTGAACTTTCAACTCTCTCAGTTGTTCCGGATGCTGTTCTAAATCTATCTGCACTGCATCTGAACTAGAATTGTTTCCTGACACATTGTCTTGATTTTGTTGTAACATGGACTGTTCATCAAAAACTGCTTTTCTGCTGATCACCATCTTATTTGCAATCGGATCCCAAAACTTGTATCATTTCACACTTTTTTTTAGCCCAAAAAGATACACTTTTTGGATTTTGCATCAAGTTTTGGTTTTTCATCTCATCTCCATGTACATGCACATAAGCAGGACAACCAAAAATCCGTAAATGATCGAAATTAACTGTATTACCTGTCCATACCCCTTCTGCGACCTTGCCACCCAACGATGCCCGAGGTGATCTATTGATGAGATAACATGTCATATTCACAGTCTTTGCCTATAAACTCTTAGGAAGTCCTGCATTCAATTTGAAACATCTTGTCATTTCAACTAAGGACTTGTTCATCCTTTCTGTCACATCATACTGCTGTGGTGTCTTGCGTACTGAAAAATGTCTTTGAATCACATGCTTCTCACAGAACTTCTGAAACTGCGAATCTGTGTATTCTATGTCATTATTCGATCTCAAATGCTTGATCTTTCTGTCAGTTTGGTTCTCCACCTCAGCTTTCCACAGCTTGAATTTAGAGAAAACTTCAGATTTCTGCTTCAAGAAATACATTCAAACTTTCTTGGAGAAATATCAATAAAGGTAACAAAATACTGGTATCCTACCAATGACAATTCCCTATTAAGGCCTCATACATTAGAATGCACATAATAAAAAATCCCTTCAGTTTTATGTTTTTCAGTTATAAAACTGACTCTAGTATGTTTTTCAAGAACACAGAACTTACAAAGATTGAGATTTCAGCTTTTAACAATATGCAACATGTTTCTTCTATGCAATTACTTTATCCCACGTCCACTGAGATGACCCAGACGCATATGTCATAGCTTTGTACTATCATCATCTGACTCCACAAAATGAACTTAACTTACAACTATGCTCCTCAACAGTTTGTAGATATTGCCTGCAGTTAATTTTCCTTTTATCACCTTCAATGCACCCTTAATAATTATGATGATTTTCATATCCTCATTAGTCTTATGAATAAAACCATATCTATGTAAAGTGCCTATGGAAATCAAATTCTTCTTCAGATCTGAAATATGTCTGACATCACATAATGTTCTAACGGTGTCATCATACATCTTAATTCTGAATTCTCAAATACCAACAATATTGCAGCATCTATCATCACCTAGATAAACTGTGTCAGAATTTGTTGACCTATATGAAGTAAACCATTTCTTGTTATGTGTTATGTGATAAGAGCATCATGAATGAAAAATCAATGCATCCGTGAACTAGGTTGATGAAACTGAAAGAATATCACCATCACTGTAATCTTAATTGTCACTCTGCACCACATTTACAGACTTCGATGATTCATCACATTTCTCCCCAGTCTGCTTCTTAAGTTTTGGACAGTCTCTCTTCATATGACCTGACCTCTTACACTTGTAGCAATGAATTGTTTTTTTGTCTTTGAACTTGGATCTGGAATTTCGTTTTCTAGAACCCTCCTCTTTCTTCATTTCACGATATTGATTACTCTTCACATATAAATTGTCGCCATGAGAGTTTTCTCCTGCATTTTGCTTCCGCTGGTTGTGAGCCAACAATGTTGCAGTAATCTCATCAACTTTGATAGTTTATTTCCCATGTGTAAGAGTAGTCACCAGTCGTTCATAGGAAGAAGACAGTGAACGCAACAAAACCATTGCTCGGTCTTCATCCTCAATAGTCACATCAAGTCGTGATAAATCTGTGATTATTTCATTGAAGCCATTAACACGTTGCGTCAGATCAGAACTTTATTGCATCTTCAGCCCATACAACTTTTGCTTCTGATAAAATTTATTCATCAGAGATTTAGTCATAAATTGAGTTTTTAATTTCTTTTCTACCTCCTCTAGAGATTTTAGATTTATTTCGTGATAAATAACCTCATCTTTCAGGCTTAAATGTATGGTTGATGCCGCTCGTTATTGCAATTCACACATTTTTCATTCTCCAGGGCATCTGATTTTGCTGCCCGCAAAACTTTCAAGATTCTCTATTGAGTCAACGGATCTTTTACTATTGTTTGCCACAAACCAAAGTTACAAATTTCATCGAACTTCATCACCTCGAATTTTGTACCTAAAAATGTCATTTGAAAATAACTACTGTAGCGAAAAAAAATAATTCCTTCAAAATCCTTGTCTTTTCTGTGTCATGGAATATCACCTGCGTCCATTAGGATCCCACCGAGAAATATCTCCAGCAACGGAATAATCGGAACTAAAATTCGGGAATCGCAAATTTTCTCCTCCATAGAAGGAAGTTAAGTCTTCCGCCTGCAAAGGAAGCAAGCAAATCAGAAGGAAGATTCCTCCTTCTAAATTCTCCTCCCGCAAAGAATTCCCTCATGGCCTCCCGAATTCGCACCTTCCTTTTTCTAGTACGCCTACAACAACAAATCAAATTCGGAAGATTTTCTAAAATCGCCTTCTGTTTCCTGAAATCGGCTGCGCCTCCAGCAAAGCAATCCCGGAAATCAAATCTACTTTTCTTCTCCGCTTCCAACCGAACCTTCCTTTCCAAACCACCCTTCTTCCCAGATCCACACACAAAAGGAAAGATTCCTTTTCGATTATTCCTCCGCTCGCATAGAAATATTTCCCGTCTTCCCAACAACATTCTGCATCGAACCTTGTTGCTGCCGATCACGACTTCTTGCAATTCACGGATTCTCCTGCTGTACCGAAGCCGCGAACTAGCGAACTCTCCTGTTGTACAGCGAACTCGCGAGCTCTTCTGTTGCTGCTGTACCGAAGCACTGTCCTTCCAACGCCGAGCCGTCCGAACCGCAGAAGGCGTTGCCCAATTCGCCGAAATCGTCGTCGAACTGCTCACAACCCGAAATTTTTCTTCCATACTCTAGAATCTCTCTCTAATACCACTTATTGAGAAATTAGGCCGAAGAAAAACAAGAATCGTCACAAATCCAGAAGAACACCAAGATTTAACGAGGTTTGGCAAAGATGCTTACGTCATCGAGAGCAGAGCGACGGTTTTTCCACTAATCTAGAAAAAAAAAAGTACAAAATATAGAATATGGGTAACATAGGGTTACAAACTGTCCTATTTATAACCCTAAAAAGAGCAGAAAATGAAACATTAAGTACAATATGTAATTACCAAATTAACTCTGTATTGCATCCCAACCCACATAAGTAAACTCCCCCGATTTGGATAGATTATTCCGCTCCGCTCCACTCCATTCCAACATCTTTCTCTTATATGGTATATGAGTCATACCATAATAAAAAGTTTTTGTATTTTTTAAAAGTTAAAATAGTTATATTTTTTATGTAATACATAAGATTTGGGCGGTACAAATGTTAAAAAAAAAAAAAAAGCAAAGTTCTCGAGTTGCTGTAAATACATTGGAATTGGGCAGCATGCATGTAAATGCCCCAAATTTAACATCTCAATCACTCATGAAAGTGAAAATTTCACTTCTAAAATAGCTAATATTTTTTATCAGATTTAAAGATTTTGGTATTATTTAAGTAAATATCAGAATTTTGATGTTAGTTATGTAAATATTTAAAAATTATGATATATTGAAGAAAATGATATGCTTATAATGCAATATATTATTTTTCCAGGTGATTGCAATTCTGGATAAATTAAAGGAGGAGAGGGAGAATTCTGGAAGAAAGGATGAAGAAGAGGAATCAAAATCTCCTGAATTATCAGAATTGGATGAAGACTGGGACAGCCATGGCCATGATGAAGGCATAATATATGTAAATTAACATATTTCTGGCCACTACAGTTGTGTAAATTTGATTTTCATGCAGTGAAATTTGTTTTTGGATCTGATGTGAAAGATTTTGGTGATATGAATGTATAAAATTGCATAAGAATTGGGTGGTAATGCAAATGCCCGGTTATTTCCATTACTTTCCCAACCCTTTGATTGCATGGGGTATGTGAAGTGATTATCATTTATTTGAAATTATCATATATGAGCGGAGCTTTTCTGCATAATGTAATGTTTATTCGGGATGATTGCTATGTTTTAGGGGTGTAAACGAGACTCAGNTAATGTTTATTCGGGATGATTGCTATGTTTTAGGGGTGTAAACGAGACTCAGCTCATGTTTGACTCGTTTATATTTTGAGCTCAAAAAGTATGTTTGTGTTTGGTTCGTTTGCTTAGCGAGCCGAACACGACTGGTCATGAGTAAAGAGTCGTTTTGACAACCCTAATTAGGTAGCCATAAATTAGGGTAAAATTTAAAAATTATTATTTATATTACAACATCATTTGAATCTAATTTAATAATTTTTATTCTTTTTTTTTAATTAATACGTATAATTGATTATAAATCTTTATAGCCTTGTAGTCAATTAAGTTTTTTTAAAAATACTACTCATCAATATATATATAAAATTGATTAGTGGTATTTCGAGTCAAAACTAGTTGAACACAAACAAATAAATTTTTGTTCGTGTTGTTTGTGTTCAACTCATTAACTTAGCAAACGAGCTGGACACGGGCTGTTCGCGAATGATGAACCGTTTTGACAGCCCTACATAGCAACCAGAACATTGCTATTTACAAAATTGTTACTCGTGTTATTTTTTTGAACTATTGAACTCATCTATTTACAGGTTCCATGGCCGATTGTTGGGAACTTGATAAAAATGAAAATTACTTATTTGGGCTTTATTGTAAATTTCAAAATTGAAGTGACAAATTCAAAAATAAAAAATTGCAAGGTGGATTTTTTTGTAAATAGCAGTATTTCTTGTGCATTAGATGTAATTAATATGGGTTTTTTATATATCAACATTCTAAACATTAAATATAATATTTTAATTATTGATATTTAGTATTAAAAATTTATAAATGGATGATGCGTTGGATCACATGTTACATATTAAGTTCGTAAAAATGTTATTATTATATTTTAATAATATTATTATATTATTAAATATTTATTGAATCATTCATGTCAACCTCAATTGGCTCATTGAATTTTAAATTTTGTACTTTCAATCTAGTTCATAAAAATGATGATTAAGTTTATAGTCAATTCGCATGTCTCAACAAGTGGAATCTAACGAGCACAATATCATTTAGTTTTGAGGTCATTAAGGTTTATCTGATCATATAAAAGCTCTCGTGATCAAGGGGGAATTAATGTGAGATATCTGATCAAGTGGTCGTGGTAGTCATTATTCAAAGGATAAAAATACCCTTCCTTTAGGGTCTATAAATTATTCCCTCTCTTCACTTTACGGGGAGGGGAAAAGAGAAAAACGTGTTGATTCTTAGTTTTGTTTGAGAATGAAGACCCGATGATAATTTCCAACATCTGTAGTTGCCGACCACCAATTATCTAATGTTCTTAATGATTTGTTTTTTTTAGCCGAGAATGGGTCAACTTGAAATTAACTTGAATGCATTGAGTGTGGCTCAAAATCAACTCTAAAAATCAATTTGTGGCTCGTTAGCGTCGATTTCGATCCAGCCCGACTCGAAGTTGAATCGAGCTCATTCTTGCTCAATATTGAAATAAGTTGCCTTAAATTAAGTTATATGAATATGTTTTAGCTTGAAAATCTGCTTGACCTGGCTAGAAATCAAAATTAAATGACTCAAATTGAGTTTTTTTTTTTTTTTTTTTATCTTTGTCGGCTCAAAATCAGGTTAAAATCAGCTTGTAGCTATATATATATCATTTTTATAAATAAAAGTGTTTCATGCTGATCTCGAGCTATTCAAGCCGTCTCATTTATGTTTGGAAATCGGCATGCAAAAAATTTGATCCAAAGTTTCAACTCATAGCTCGACTCGTTGATTTCAATCTGATCTCCATGCGAGTCAAAATTTGAATTAATTTTCCATTGATTAATGATCTTAGAGCTAAATTCATAGCCCTATGTTTGCCGACCGTCATCAATAGCCGCCAGCTATCCCCTGTTCGCCATTGTTGGTGAACTTTAGAAGCAATGAAGTACTATATAGAGTAACGACGCACATTATGGAGTAATGATGTATCCTACAAAGTAACAACACACATTGTGATACTCTATCTAGTGNCAAAAGTCTTCTACATACGGCGTAACACGGTGTTCTAAATGTTGTGCTATAACGCACCCTAAACACGGTGTATCAAAGACCAGACAATAACTTTCAACAACAAATATCTTCAAATCATTGCACCACAAATATTTATGTATATGAGCATTATACTTTGAAAATTATTGTAACCCTTTTCCGGCTTTGGGATAAGTCCTGATTGTGGGATAAGAATTTATCACTGTACTAAAAAACTTATGTTCAATTAGGCTAGATCTTGTTAACTTTTTCTTCTTTGTGCTTTTTCCACATAAAAATTTTGGGTATCTTCTCTTATTTCTCTTTTTTTATTTTATCATTCATGAGCCTAATAGAATGGCCCATGAATGAGTAACAAACAGGTCACCCACACCGACCCGTTTACTCCCTGAGCAAACAAAATTAGGGCAACCAAAACAGAACTCACGTTCGTGTCCCTCCACTTCACTTCCATCTCTCCGCCGCTCGTCTCTCCGCCGCCTTTCTTATGGGTAGGGTTATCCGAGCACAGAGGAAGGGAGCGGGATCGGTTTTCAGATCCCACACCCACCACCGTAAGGGCGCCGCTCGTTTCCGTAGCCTCGACTTTAGCGAGCGCAATGGATACCTCAAGGGCGTGGTTACCGACATCATCCACGATCCCGGCCGCGGAGCTCCGCTCGCTCGCGTAACCTTTCGCCACCCGTTCCGCTACAAGCACCAGAAGGAGCTCTTCGTCGCAGCAGAAGGCATGTACACCGGTCAGTTCGTGTACTGCGGCCGTAAAGCTTCTCTCATGGTTGGAAACGTTTTACCCCTCCGCTCCATCCCGGAGGGTGCCGTTGTATGCAACGTTGAGCACCATGTTGGCGATCGCGGTGTGCTCGCGAGGGCTTCGGGAGACTACGCTATCGTTATCAGCCATAACCCTGATAACGGGACTTCTAGGTCAGATCTGAACTTAAAAGTTTCGGCTATCCTGGATTGTACTGTTGACTTTCGTTATGTAGATGAAACTAACAATAAAGAAAGAAGAGTATTTTCTTGCTTGTTTTGTTCAATATTCGTTTTTGATGTGCCTGAAATAATTCTATCGTTTTGCTCTTTTGGGAGTGTATTGATTTTGGTTTTGAATGGAAGACAGTTCAATTGTATGTAACGATTGCTGAAATTGTGATCAGATTGCATGAAATTTTATTATGGATTTGAATTTGTGTAGGATATTCAAAATTCTTAGAAAATAGTTAAATCATATGTTTTTGGCTTTTATAAACACTATAAACAGCTGCATTTTTTAAGGAAGAGAAGTGAATTTCCGTAGCTTTTTCTATCTCATTGTTATCCCATATGTTTATGTTGGTTGTCTGGCAAAAACTTCATTTATTTAAACTGACAATCATTAGTCTTATGCTTATGCTTACTAGTTGTGTTTAGCTTACAAATCCTCCTCATTCCCCCTTTTTTTTCTTTAAGTTGTATGAGTTTTTAAATAAGTTTTGCACAACTTTTGTTCATGTTATTATTCATTTTATTTTTAATCTTCTGCAGTGATTCTTATCTAACCATCGTATATAATTCTTATTCAAGTAATCCTGAGCCCCTCACTTCCTAAACGTTTC
The DNA here is from genome assembly GCA_003013225.1 of Phalaenopsis aphrodite. Lineage (NCBI taxonomy): Eukaryota > Viridiplantae > Streptophyta > Magnoliopsida > Asparagales > Orchidaceae > Phalaenopsis > Phalaenopsis aphrodite. Next base: position 486,452 of record NEWO01000176.1, read on the forward strand.
CTCCGTCATTCAAGTTTTCAATTATATGAGGCTATTTGCATCTGCATTCTTAATTAAAATTATATCATTTGGAAATAACACAAGCCAAGGCACCTTACTTTAGATATTTATTGTAATTATCTCCTTAGCCAATGTAGATAGATTTTAGTTAAACATTGATTGTTGATGTGAGTTATTGCGTTTGGCATATCTTTAGGCACTGATTATTCTTTTAATGCTAGTTTGTTTTTTATCGTACAAATCTTTAATGGCTTGTAAGATACATTTGGTGTACATTTTTTTCTTTTAGTGGGCTCCAAGTCAGTTATTATGGTATAATCATATACCCTTTTAGGATTGAGAGGAATCATATGAATTTTTTCTTCTCTTTATATTTTTCGGCTTTTGGATGCATATCACACAAGTCTTATGCATTTCCATGTCTAACATCAAAACTTTCATATTCATATTTATCAGTTTTTAATAGCACATAAAAAATACTACTAATAATTACTTTTTAAAATTGAAATCAACCTTTTCATGTATAAATTTATGATACCGTGGTGTTATAAATTTTAATATGCCAGTTTAAGTGTTATATGTGTTCTTTCCATTTAGAGTACCCAATTTTTTTTTTAAATTTTAATCTTTTCCTCTGACTACAACAATTCTTGCACGCGTTTGCTCACAAGTATGATTTGTTTGACACTTACATGCGATGTAATTGCAAATATTTTTCTATTTTTTATCACAATCTTCTTATCACTCACAGTTTACATTTTATAATTTTACTAGTATATTATTGGATTTTATCTAGCATTATTTGAATTTTTCTCATGTAGGCTTGAGATTGTCTAAGGCATGAATACAATGCCTTACAAATGGTAGATGTTTGGTTGGTGGCAATGTATATTCTATGTAGCACCGACATGTCTAAAAATATACTATACTTGTGTCAGACACGTATCAAATACCGACACTTATTCGACATGCCCTGACATTCTATGATACTACAAAATATTTGTCCGGATTTTTTCTTAGACCTAAGCATGTCCGGTAGATATGTATACTAAAAAGCTTACGATAAGGTTCCAAGAGATATCCTTTTGAGATTTCTTGAGAGGAAAGGTGTTGATATGACTTATATTCAAGTCATTAAACATATGTATATTAGAGATGCTACTTGTGTTCAAACTGAAGGAGGATTGACCAAATATTTTCCTATTTTTGTTGGATTACATCAGGGATCGCTTTAAGCCTATAGCTTTTTGCTTTAGTTATGGATAGTCTTATTGGACATCTACAAGAGGATGTACCTTGGTGTATATTTTTTGCTGATGATATCCTTCTCGTGGATAAAATGAGAGAAAAAGCCCAGGAAAAAGTTGAATTATGGAGGTCTATATTGGAGTCTAAAGGCCTTCATTTAAGTAAAACTAAAACTGATGGAATGTAATTTTAGTATTAGTAGCTCTAGTGACAGAAGTGTGACTTTGGGTGATCAAATTATTAAAAGGTGTGAACGATTTAGATATCTTGGCTCTGTTGTTCAAAACGATGGTGATGTAGATGGGGATGCTAATAGTAAAATTCAAGTTGTTTGGTTGAAGTGGAGGAATGCTTCGAGCCTTTTGTGTGATAGAAAAGTACCGCTTAGCTGAAAGGAAAATTTTATAAGACGGTGGTGAGACCTGCAATGCTCTATGACGCTGAATATTGGCCTTTAAAAAAGAAGCATAATAATAAGTTAAGTGTTGTCGAGATGAGAATGGTTAAGTGGATGAGCGGTTTTACACTTAGAGACAAAATGCGAAATGAATATATTCGTGATAGGGTTGGTGTAGCTCATGTGACAGACAAAATGAGAGAAAGTCGTTTTAGATTGTTTGATCACATTAAATGTCGACCATCTGATGATCCGATTAGGAGAGTTGATGCTTTAGATTCGACTTGTGTTAAGAAAGGCAGAGGTAGACCTAGGAAGACTTGGGCTTATTGTATAAAAAATGATCTTAATTTACTAGAACTAAATGAAAATATGACACTAAATAGAACACGATGGAGAAAAAGATTCATGTAGTCGACCCTACGTAGTGGGATTAAGGCTTTGTTGTTGTTTAGCATGTCCGGCACACACCCTAACGCCCATCGGACGTGCTCGATTTTGATAAAATGAGACACATCTCTCGTCATATAAATATACGTATAGCCTTAATTATACCTCACAGTCCAAATCACATCATCTCTCGTCATGTTAAAGCTCCCTCTAGCTATCGTCAAAATCGACCATCGAAGTTGCATCCAATATTCATTAAAGCCAAGCATTAGTAATTCTCTCTTTGTAATCATTTGATTTTTTTTAATTTTAGTTGATAATTTGAATTATAAGTTGGATGAATTCTTTTGAAATATATTATTCTAATTTTAAAAATTAATTTTCATAAGTATGAGGTTTTATAATTTAAATTAAATTTATGAAGTTAAATTTTATTATTGTGTAATTTATTTTGTGATTTGTTTAAATAAGAATGGTGGAAATATATATATTTTATATTACTAATAAATTAAATATAAAAACTTGTCTATGACGTGTCGTGTCTCATTTTTTTCAATTATATCATTTCCTCTTATTGCGTTGTGTCATGTTCGTGTCACCGCGTCCGTGTCGCCACTTCCGTGTTGCTTTGTCCAGGCTTCATAAGGTGTATTAAATTCATATTTTTGGGTCATCAATATCATGCTTAAATTAGAACATGGTTGTGATTGCTGATGGCAACCAGTTAGCAGCCTTTCTAACATCTAGCCCATCGTGATCAAAGTTTTGTGCCTAACTTAATGCCTACATTTTACTTGAATTGCTAAAAGTTGTGTAAAATATGAGTTTAATTTGAAGATTAGTAATATGAATAGGGAAATTTACTTACCTAATACACAATTCTTTTGTATTTATATATATCACACCTAAATTTCAATATATACATTTGTAGCACTTCAGTGCTTTAAACCTATGCATGAAAAGGTGCATTTCACTTGGTCTTCATGCACTAATTATCCCTTCAGTGTTAGAGTTAGATGGCTTGGTCTGCTGAATTAAGCAGTAGATGATTCTCACATCCCAATTATTTTGTTCTTCATACAACGAATTATTCCTGTTGTTAGTTCAGATTCTTTAAGTTTAATGTTTTTAGATATCTCACACCCAAAACTCCATAATTACACACATAACACTAATTTTTAATATCATTTAAAAACATTTTCATGTATAGGTTTAAAGCACCTGTTTGTATATATGAAAATTTAGGTGGGAGATATGTAAATACATAAGAATTGTGTACTAGGTATGTAAATTTCTCTTGTTTTTAAAAATGACATCAATTTGTAGCCTTATTCTTTATATATTTTTCTGTTACTGGGTTGATTTTGAGTGCATAATCTTCTTATCTTTTTCTCTTGATGTTTAGTTATCATTGCAATGATGAATGTAAATGAAATTCACATATACTTATCTCAATTCTAATGTACTTACATATCTAGCACTTAAATTTTGATATTTATATTTATAACACCTTAATGTTATAAGACTATATTAAAAAAGGTATATTTGACTCTTAAAAAGTTAGTAAAATGGCATTTTTGATCTGATGTTAAAGATTTTTGTGTTTTAAATGTAAATATTAAACTTTACTCGTTAGATACGTAAATACATAAGAAATGTGTGGTATTTATATGTAAATGCCCCTAAATGTAAATCTTTCTCTTGTGAATGTACTGCCTTAAAGTTTTCCCTTCTGCACAACTAAACAACTATTTGCTCCCAAATTGTGCTACAGAATCAAGCTCCCATCTGGCGCGAAAAAGATAGTTCCCAGCGGATGTCGAGCCATGATCGGCCAGGTTGCCGGTGGTGGCAGAACGGAGAAGCCTCTCCTCAAAGCCGGCAATGCTTATCACAAGTACAGGGTGAAGCGGAACTGCTGGCCAAAGGTCCGCGGTGTTGCCATGAACCCCGTGGAGCATCCCCATGGAGGAGGAAACCACCAGCATATCGGCCACGCATCAACCGTTCGCCGCGATGCTCCGCCCGGACAAAAGGTCGGTCTCATCGCTGCCAGGAGAACGGGTCGCCTCCGGGGACAAGCTGCCGCCACTGCCGCCAAGGCCGAAAAGGGTTCTTAGCTGCCCAGGTTTTCGTCTCGCGCTTTTCTTCATTTTAATACTTATAGTAATCTTATTTGTTTCGAAGTATTTATAAAAAATTGGGAGTTTTGTGCTAAAAACTTGATGGTTTTGAGGATTATTGTTGTGTTAGAAACCATTTTCTTTTTGAGATGGGGTTTTTGTTTGAATATAGAAGTGTAAAGGTGCGCCAAATTTAGAGGAATAACAAAAAAGAAAAAAAAAATCCAAGGGAAATTACATACATACCTCACAATTCTTATGCATTTACAGTATCTAATACCAAAGTTTGATATTTATGATCATACCTTGGTGCTATAAACCTATGGATGAGAAGCTGTATTTCACCTCCAAAAAAGGTAAGATGGTGGTATTTTTGATGTGTGATGTTACAGATTTGAGTGTTATGCATGTAAATACGAATGTCTCGGTGCTAGATATGTAAATACAGAAGAATTGTGTGGTGTGTATGTAAATGCCCAAAAAACAAATGTGTTGTTATGTCTTTAAGCGCAGGACTTACACAGCAAGGCAAGCATACCACCCAATTCTTATGTTTCTACATATTTAACTCCTAGGCTTTGCTTTTTTTACATTTATACCACCCAATTCTTTCATACCACATAAAAGAATACAATTATTTTAATTTTTAAGAAGTGAAATCTATCTTTTCATGCATAGGTAAGTTGGTGTATACGTATCCTGTTATGATGTAAATTTAGATATAAATAATGCTATATATAATTTTCTTATGTCAAGCCAAAACGAGTGGGTCGTTCTTGTTTGGCTCGTTTATAATTCGAGCTTAAAGAACTTGTTCGTGTTTTGCTAGAGCCTTCCAAGTTATCAATGTTCCATCGGAAGTCAACTGTAGAGCGCTTTTATGATTTGCCCTTTATTAAAAGGACATTTGCAAATATATCCATTAGATAGCTATTATATTACAATGAATAATTCAACGACCATAATCAACTTGATCTCATTCCAAATCTCTACTTGCTTCCTTTAATGTGTAGTAGTTCAACAAATTGAAAAGTAGGAAAATCCCTCTCTACAATTTCTAATCTAATTCCTAATCATGAGTCCTCATAGTTAATATAATATAAATATCTTTTATATTTATTATTATTATTTTGTAAATTTATATGCATAACCCCACACAATTCACGTATTTACATTTCTAACACAAAATTTGATGTTGTCCCTTGTGACACCTTGGTGTGATAGACCTATGCGTAAAAAAAGTGGGTTTTTTAGCTGAAAATGTTGGACAGGGTTTTTTGATGTAATATTTAAAGATTTTGCCATTTTGGTGCTATTTATGTAGATACATAAATATTTTGTGGCTTGTATGTAATTGGGTCCACATGTGAATCCAAATATTTATAAGGATGTTTTTAAATTCATTAAATTTAAATTGAGATGAATATTATATATATATATATATATATATATATATATATATATATATATATATATATATATATATATATATATATATATATAT